>CAUYUJ010000169.1:75405-117286 GCA_963575745.1 Prorocentrum cordatum
ATGCCAAATTCCTCTTTGAAACTTGAAGGAAAATCGCAGATTGTTGTGTACTCCCTCTTTCGATTCCGATGGGCCCCCGGGGCCTCCAGATGGCTCCAATATGTCCCACGGGGGCTCAAATAGACGCCCAATATTGCCCCAAAGCGGCCCCGAGAGCGCACAAACGCACCCAGAGAGCGCCTCAAGAGGCCCCCAACAAGCGACTGTGGCTCAAGAGGGGCGCCGTAAAATAAGGACCCCCCCCTCTTTGATCGATCCGTTCCAAAATTGTCTCAAGAATGCCTCCAAAGCCCCCGACAAGGCCCAAATATGGCCCCAAGAGGCCACGCGAGGCCACCCAAACGCCCCCAAATGGTCCCCAAACGGCCCTTCAGAAGCACCCGAGACGCCCCAAGAGGTCCCGGGGGCCGCCAAGAGAACGCCAACGCCTTCCAAGATATATCCAAAAGGAATTCCTCCTGCTGCTTCTCGCTCCTCCCTCATCCCCCCTCCTCTCATCATCCGCCTGCTCCTCATCCTTTTCCCTTCTTCATCATCAATCCTTCTCCTCCCCATTATGCTTCTCCTCCTCCTCCTCCTTCGACCGATAACGGCTGCCCCTCTTCGTTCCGACATATCCCTAATCACCTCAACTCGGCTGGGCGTCCTTTCTGGATGGGCTGGTGATCGCGCGCTGGCACCGGTTGCATTTGAAAGGCGTTATCCTCCTCACTTGCAGGTTTGGAACATGCTGCCCTTGAAGAGCGCGAGGCAGAAAAGGCCGCTCAAGTGCAACCGCTCTGGGCGCGGGGCCCGGCGGCAGAAAAAAAAAAAAAACGCGTCTCGACAGCAGCAGGTTCCAGTTGCTCTTGAAGTGCGCTTGGTTTCTCACCACCAGGTTGCGCGCCGGGGGCGGCTGCGTTTGACGGGCGGTTTCTTCCTCATTTGCAAAATTGGGACATGCTTCCATCGAGGCGCGCGACGAAGAAAAGGCCACTCAAGTGGAACCGCTCTCGGCCCAGAATCTGGCGACAAGAGACCAAGCCCTTTTTCACGAGCATTCTCCTAACGGGCGGTGTCTTGCCAGCGTGCCTCCACCTCCCTCCTGCGCCGGCTGCGCCCCTCATCCCCATGCTGCTCATCCACCGCGTGCCCCCCTCAACTTCGCGACGGTTTCTCTCTGAACCTCCTGCGTGGGGTCGGAGGAGATGGGGTCGGAGGATCACGCTGCATAACCGATGCATCGCCGATGCGGTTCGATGCGGGGCCTGATTTGCGTCGCGCCGACGTCGCCGATGCACCGCCGGCGTCTTTGATGCATCGCTTGTGCGTCGCCGATGTTTCGCCGATGTATCGGCGATGCGGCGAGATCCCCCGACCCATCTACTCGGGCCCATCTAGGAGGCGTCTATGCTCCGCCGCCGCAGTCCCCCCTGCGCGTTACAGCGCTGGTCGCCGCGCTGGCCCCCGACGCCGTCTACGCCTGGCACGCGCCAGCGCGACTGCGCGCCAAATCTGGCTTTCGCAACCGCGAGTTCGCGGGCTCGATATCGAAAACATGCATCACCTGGGTAATTTAAGCCATCATATGTAATTCGCACCAGCCCTTTAGGGCGTGATTGGTTGACAACGTTTCCCTTTTACCACCGCCCCTTCCCCCTCCTCCTCCTCCTCCCCCTCCTCCTCCTCCTCCTCCTCCTCCTCCCCCTCCCCCTCTTCCTCCTCCTCCTCCTCCTCCTGGCGCAGTCTCCTGGTGGTGGTCGCCAGTGTTCGCAGGGCAAACCCCTCCTCCTCCTCCTCCTCCTCCTCCTCCTCCTCCTCCTCCTCCTTCCCCTCCTTCCCCTTCTCCCCCTCCTCCTCCTCTTCCTCCTCCTCCTCTCCATCCTCCTCCTCTTCCTCCTCCTCCTCCTCCTCCTTCTCCTCCTCCTCCCTCTACTCCTTCTACTCCCTCCCTTCTTCGATGTGTCGGGCCGGACGAATGGAAGGGATTGGGAACAAGGGGGGGTGCGAAATCTGTCGCACGCAGCTGGCCCCACCGAAGGGCCCACCCGTCGATGCATAGCCGCCTCTGGCGCCGGGGGGCGCCGGGAAAATCAGCTACGCGAGCTGATTCTCAAGACCCCCCTTTGCTATGCCTTTTGCTATCCCCCCCTTTCGACCAACCCGACTTTGCCGCGCGGGGCGGACGGCGCGCCTTGCCTTTCGGCCTCTTCCCCTATCCTTCGTCCGCCGCCAATATCCTCCTCCTCTCCTCCCCCCCCTCCTCTCCCCCCCTCCCCCCCCTCCCCCTCCTCCTCCTTTTCCTCCTCCTCCCCCTCCCCCTCATCCTCTCCTCCTTTCCTCCTCCTCCTCCTCCTCCCCCTCCTCATCCTCATCCTCCTCATGTTTTTCCTTTTACTTCAATGCTGGCCGCCGCCGCTCTCTCTCCAGTGGGCCGGACCGGCGGCCAGCTCGGTCTCCCTGGTGCTGGCGCCCTGTTCGTGCACCTGCGCGTCCCTTTGGAGAGATGCGCCGATCCCCCAGAGCGTGCGCCTTGGGCCTTGGCAGACGCGCGGATGTCAAACAATTGTCGTCCTCCTCCTTTTTCTTCTCCTCCTCCTCCTCCTCCTCCTCTTCTCCTCCTCCTCCTTCTCCTCCTCCTCCTCCTCCTCCTCTCCCCCCCTGCCCCCCTTTGCCCCGTGCTCCCGCCCCCCATCCTTGGAGATGAGGAACAAAACGCGTCTCAAATGCAACCTCCCGTTTGCTAGAAAACATCACGCCGCCAGAACCGCCAAGCGATCTCGTTTGCACCTTCGCCCCCCTCCTGCGCCCACCACCCTGCCCCCCTGCGCCCCCCCCCCGCGCCAGGCCTCCGAGGTCGCGGAGGAGGCCGCTGCGGTCGTCCAGGGCGGCCGCGCCGCGCGCCGCCGCGCGGCGCGGGCCGTGCGGCGGCGGCGGCGGCGGCGCGTCGTTGGCGGCGGCCGCAGCAGCAGCGGCGGCGACGACGACGCGACCGCGAGCAAGCGTTGCCCCCTCCGGCCTCCAGGGGCCTCCAATAATTTCGGGGGCTTCCGGGGACTTGGATCCGGGGGGGGCAGCGCTCGCCGAGCGTCGTCGTCGTCGCCCCCTGAGATCCGTGCCCGACGGGCCCCGCAAGTCAAAATCCAGGGAAAAGCGCCTGACTGAAAACATCACATCCTCGGATCTCTAGGTCGTCGTCGTCGTTGTCGTTTTCGACCCGCGGCCCCAGAGGTCCCGCCCCTTCGCGGGGAGTGGTTTTTCGCCCCTGAACCCTTTTCAATGGCCCCCAGGCCCGACGACGGGCCCCGCGTGCCGAAATCCAAGAACAAACCGCCGGACTGAAACAATCACATCCTCGGATCTGTGGGTCGTCGTCGTCGTCAACGTCGTTTTCAATCCGCGGCCCCAGAGGTCCCGCCCTCTCCCTGGGAGTGTTTTTTTCGCGCGGAAGCCCCGTTCGATGACCTCGGGCCCGACGACGGGCCCCGCGTGCCGAAATCCAAGGAAAAACGCCAAATGGAAAAAAAGCACATCCTCGGATCTCTGGGCTGTCGCGGTCGTCTCCCCGGGAGTGGTTTTTCGCCCTGGAGCCATTTTCGATGGCCCCTGGGCCCGACGACGGGCCTCGAAGTCCAAAACTCAGAAGAAACAAAAAAATATGGAAACACACACACATCCTCGGATCTGTGGGTCGTCGCGTCCTCCTTCCTCCTCCTCCTCTTCCTCCTCTTCCTCCTGCTCCTCCTCCTCCTCCTTCCCCTCCTCCTCCTGTTTCTTCTCCGCGTAGTCGTCTTTTTCTTTTTCTTCTTCTTCTTCTTCTTCTTCTTTTTCTTCTTCCTCCGCCTCCTCCTCCCCCTCCTCCTCCTCCCCCCCCCTCTCCTCTCCTCCTCCTCCTCCTCCTCCTCCTTCTCCTTCTCCTCCTCCTCCTCCCCCTCCTCCTCCTCCTCCTCCCTCCTCCTCCTCCCCCTCCTCCCCCCCTGCCTCCTCCTCCTCCCCCCTCCTCCCTCCTCCTCCTCCCCCTCCACCTCCTCCTCCTCTCCTCCTCTGTCTCCTCCTCCTCTTCCTCCTCCTCCCCCTCCTCCTCCTGCTCCCCGTCCTCCTCCTCCCCCTCCTCCTCCTCCTCTTTCCCCTCCTCGCCCCCTCGTCCACCTCCTGTTTCTCCTCCTCGTCGTCGTCGTTGTCGTCGGTTGTCGTCCGCTGCCGTCCGTCGTCCGTCCGTCCGTCCGTCCGTCCGTCCGTCCGTCCGTCCGTCGTCCACGTCGTCTATCATCGTCGTCGTCCTTCGTCGTCGTCGTCCGCCATCGTCGTCGTCCGTCGTCGTCGTCGTTCACCGTCGTCGTCTTCCGTCGCTGTCCGTTGTCGTCGTCGTCGTCGTCCGTCGTCGCCCGTTCGTCGTCGCCGTCGCCCGTCGTCGTCGCCCGTCGTCGTCGTCGTCGTCGTCCGTCGTCGTCGTCGTCCATCATCGTCGTCGTCGTCGCCCCTCTTTAAATTCGTCGTCGTCGTTGTCGTCCTCGCCGTCGTCGTCATCCGCCGTCGCCGTCCGTCGTCGTCGCCCGTCGTCGTCGCCCGTCGTCGTCGTCGTCGTCGTTGTCGTCGTCGTCCGTTGTCGTCGTTGTCGTCGTCGTCCGTCGTCGTCGTCGTCGTCCGGCGTCATTGTCGTCCATCGTCGTCGTCGTCGTCGCCCCTCTTTGAATTCGTCGTCGTCGTTGTCGTCCTCGCCGTCGTCGTCATCCGCCGTCGCCGTCCGTCCTCGTCGCCCGTCGTCGTCGCCCGTCGTCGTCGTCGTCGTTGTCGTCGTCGTCCGTTGTCGTCGTTGTCGTCGTCGTCCGTCGTCGTCGTCGTCGTCCGGCGTCATTGTCGTCGTCCGCGGTCGTGGTCGTCTGTAATCATCGGTGTCCGTCTGTGGTCATCGGTGTCCGTCGTCGTTGTCGGTGTCCGTCGCGTCGTTCGCCCGTGGTCGTGGTCGTCGGCGTCCGTCGTCGTCGTCGTCGTCGGCGTCCGCCGTCGTCGTCGACGTCGTCGTCGTCGTCTTCTCCGCCTCCTCCTCCTCCTCCTCTTCCGTTTCTTCCTCCTTTTCCTCCTCCTCGTTTTTCTCCTGGCGGACATGTTTTTGCCCACGGCCGTCGAGGATCGAGGCAGGGCGTTTTCGGGCGTTTTCGGTGAACTTTGGCCGTCGTCGGCTTCCTGGAGCCCAGGGGCCTACTGGGGCTTCGCGGGGGGCGCTGCCTGGCTAGCCCCGACATTGCCCTGGCGCGGCCCCCATGCCGCGCCTTTGCGCACAACGAGTTTGGAGAATTTGTCGCCCCCTGGCTCCCAGCAGCTCCCTCTAAACAACGGCCAGCATGTGTCTGTGTAGGTACGCATGGATGCAAGGGGGGTCTGAAACCGCCCTAAGCACGGGCGCTTCGAAAGCCTTCCGCTGGAAGGGCCTCCCGCGTACAGCTGAACCTAGGATTATGAGCAGCCTTAGCTTTGGAGGAATACCCCGATGTGATTCGTGCTTGGGCTCTCCAACTTGAAATGGCCTGCGCTTGGCGTGTCTCCATGGGGACTTGAGCTCTCGGCGAATGGGCGCGTGTTCTTGTTGAACGGTCGTGTGCCCATGTCTCGACTGTTAGAGACTGCAGCGAGGTGTATGCCGATGAAGCAGCTACACCTCGAAGTTTTGCGTGGCTCTGTACCAACAACAAATGTACCAATCGATGTGCATTGTGAGTGTGCATGCTTCCTGCTGTGGCTCGCGTCGTCGCCGTCGCCGGGCGCGGCGCGGAGGCCCAGCGCCTCTGGCCACGCCGACGCGGCCGCGGGCGTCGCCGTCGGTCTGTCGTGGTCGGTCGTGGTCGGTCGTGGTCAGTCGTCGTGGTCGGTCGTGGTCAGTCGTCGGCGTCGTCGCCGGCGTCGTCGTCGTCGCCGTCGCCGGCGGCGGCGTCGTCGCCGTCGCCCTCACCCTCGCCGTCGTCGGCGTCGTCGTCGTCGCCGTCGGCGTCGTCGTCGTCGGGCGCGGCGCGGAGGCCCAGCGCCTCGGGCGACGCCGACGCGGCCGCGGGCGCCGCCCCCGCCGCGCCGCGGCCCGCGGCGCAGCCCGGGGGACCCACGCCGCCGGCGAGCGGCAGGCCGGCGCCGCCGCCGCCGAGCCGCCTCGGACGACGACGACGCCGCCGACGCCGCCGACGATGACGGACGACCGCGACGCCGTCGGCGACGACGCCGACGAAGGCGACGACGACGACCCCGCCGACGCCGACGCCGACGCCGCCGACGAAGAGGGCGGCGGCGGCGACGACGGCGTCGACGACGACGACGACGACGACGGGGACGATGACGACAGCGGCGACGAGCCTCCAGAGGGTCACATAGGCCAGATGCTTTCGACGCGTTCGCTGGTTCCCGGAGGTGTTCCAGCCTCGGGTTGTTTTTCAGCGGCTCCGCCACGTCGAAGGCGTTCCGGGGCTACCCGGATTGTCCCGAACGGCCGCCGAAGGCCCGTGTCATGGCCCGGCGGCGCCGCCGACGGCGACGAGCCCTCCTCGGGGGCAACGATAGGGGGGATAGGCTCAGGGGAGGATGCATCGACACCCCATTGGCCCAATGATCGTCGGCCCCCCGCCCGGGAAGGTGCGCACTCGCTATTGAGAGCCCATCGCCGAGATATCGGCGATGTACCGCTGCTTATCGATATTTCCCCCCCTGCCCAGACATCTGGCTGCTCCAATTTCTTTGATGCCGGGGCCCCAGAGGTCCGGACCACTTCCCTAAGGCCGGTGTTTCGTCCTGAGTTGTTTTGTTGACGCTCCCAAGCCCCATCGAGGGCCCCAAGAGGCCGGAAACGGCCAGAAACCGCCCGCTCCAACTTTTGTCGGCAGCTCATCGCCGAGCTATCGGCAATGCACCGCCGAGACCAGGTGAGCGACGCAAAAGGGGGGGGGTCGTATTCACCGACATTGGCGCGTAAGTTGCCCGCGTAGGGTCGCGCGTCAGCACTCTCGTCTCCAATATGGCGTGCCGCGCTGGCGGCCCGCGTGACGAAGCCTCCGCGCAAGGCCGCTACGTCACCTCGCGTACGACCCGTTTCTGTTCGTCGTTCAGGTCGATGTGCCCTGCCCCCCTGAGCCTAGGCCTCCCAGATGGGGTCCGAGTAGATGGCGTCGGAGAGTCGCGCCGTATCGTCGATGCATCGCCGATGCGGCTCGATGTGGAACCCGAGTATCTCCACGCTGGCGTCGCCGATGCATCCCCGATGTCGCCGATGCATCGGCGATGCAGCGGCGATGTATTGCCGATGCAACGGCGCTGCATCGGCGACATAAACTTAATTTTTGGAGCTTTAAACGCCGTAAACATAAACGTTTGGAGCTCCGCGCGGATTTCTTAGATCCGCGCTGGGCGCCCCCGGCAGCGCCTCCGGCGCCGCCCCTGGCGCGCTCCGCGCGCCACGGAGGGGGGTCCAGCGCAGATCCAAGAAATCTGCGCGGAGCGCCAAGACTTTATGTCTATGCGTTTTTACATATTCGAATCTGCTCCGACAGCATCTTGGACCGAGCATTTTCTTTGGGTGGAGGGCAGTTGGTGAAATCTGAAACGCCGTTTCGATGGACGTTCGAGGCTTGAATCTGCAGAAGGTGGATCACAAGACGGATTGATTGTCGAGGTGCAGAAGCCCATATGGATTTCACCCTGAGCCTTCCACCCTGAGAGAATGCTCAGTTGGAGGCATCAAGTGCGCCAGTCCCCCCCCCGATCGTTTCGGGTCGGGCGAAAGGGGGGGACTGGGAAAGGGGGGGTTACGAAATTTGCTGCATGCAGCCGGTTTCGGCCTTACCGAGGGGCCCATTCCTCGATACATAGCCGCCTCCAGCGCCGGGAGGCGCCGGGAAAATCAGCTACGTGAGCTGATTCTCAACCCCCCCCTTTGCTATCCCCCCCTTTCGCCCGACCCGATCGTTGCCTCTCACCTCCAGAGGCCCACAGACCCGGATCTCCGACGATGCGGCTCGCTCTCCCCTTCGGCGGCGCTTCCTCGGCCTCGCTCGGCCTCTCGTCGGCGGGCCTGTCCTCTTCCAGAGGGGGGGGGGAACACACACAGGCACAAGGGAAAGTAGTCGGAGGTGGAGAGCCCTCCTACCCCGACACGTCGATTAAGGAATTGGCCGTTTTCGGTTCGCGAGAGGGCGTCGCGGCTGTCATTTTTGCGGGGCCAGGTCCGTCGGTTTCGGTCCCAGGCCGTTTTCATTAAGGGGAGGTTTATTAACGGGAGGTTTGACCACCGCCGAAGTAGAGGAAGGGAAGTGGAGGGGAACCCAGACCCCCCCGCGCTGTGACAAAAAATCGCGGCGGCAGGTTTTTCGCTATGATCAGCCTCCCAGGGCCCTCCCTGGGCCTCGGAACTGTCAAAAAACGACTCGGGTTAAATCGGGCCTGTCCCTCTACACGGGGAATATTCAAAAATAGTCAAAAAATTGTCTGGGGACTATTTTTGAATATTTTGGGGCATCTTTGGCGCATTTTTTGAATATTTGCCTGTAGGGACACGCCCGACTTAAGACTCGGGATGAAAAACTGGTCCGGGTCAAGGGGTCCAGACCTCTGGGGGTCGACGTTGCGAAAAAATCACGACGTCGGGGGACTTGGAAGACGAGACTCGAGAAAATATTGGAAAAGAGTGGAGGGGGAGTCGAAGCTCCAGAACATGTGGGAAAATATGCGGGGGATCCTGGGACTTGTGTCCATTTATTTGAGCGTGTTCCTGGGCCCCTTTGCCATCACCTGGCCCCGGCACCATCAGCAACGGATACCGGGCGACAAAGCTTGCCGCGGGGGGAACGGCTCGGGACCTCTGGGGCCGCGCATGGACACATCACGTCGGATGCCTTTGGGGAGGTCCCGCGAGGCCCAGAGGGCCGGAGGGCCCTGAAGGTCCCTTGAGGGCCTCCGGAGGTCTCCCGGGGTCCCCGTCGAGCTTCCAGAGGGCCAACTGAGCGACGCAAGAAGACGGGTTCGATTGCGCCGACATTTGCGCGTAAGCTGCTCGCGTAGGGTAGGCGCCCTCGCTTCCAGCGTAGCGTGCAGGGTGGGCGGCCCGTTCCAGCCTGTGCCACAACCTAGGCCCTGTCCTTCAGCGGAGACCGCGCCCGTTCCAGCAGTCCCAGTCCAGTGGCGGTGGTGGCGGCCATGGGGGAGAAAGAAGAAGAGTTTGTCACATAGTTGGGCAGTCGTATGCGTCTTGTTGCACCACCACCACCACCAGGACGTCTTCAGAAGAGTCTTATTACCACCACCACCACACCTAAGTCAAGGGCGTCTTTCAGAGGAGTCCTTATTACAGGGGGCTCTTACTGAAGGGATCCTTACGAAAAGGCATCCCCACAAATGAGGCTGCATTGAAACCATCCGTCTAAAAGATCCATTAGCAACATATCCTTGCTCAGGAACCCGCATCCTTTTCAAAGAGCCATTATCAAATGCAGTAGTAATAAGGGAACCATACTACAAAAGATCCTCACCGAGAGGACAAATACTAAAGGATCCGCCGTGAGGATGCCGTATGAAAAAGGCATGTATACGAAGGATCTCGTAGTAAAGCTGCCAGTTCCAAAAGGGCCCGTACGAAAGGAAGCATAAGGAATAAATACATACCACAGGGATCCTTACCGAGGGGATCCTTATTGAAGGCATCTTTGCCTTGTCCAGGACTCCTTACATAATAGATCCATAGTAAGGAGCCCTTCATCATTACTATCAAAAGTACCATTGGATCCTTACTAAGGGGGGGAAAGGGGGGGTACTGATGGATCCGTACAACGGCGTCCCCACTAAGAAGACCTCATTACATGCATCCATATTAAGGGAACAGCAATAAGAAGGGTATCATTGTTCAGGTACCCGCATCTTCCTTCAGGAGCCATTACCAAAGGAAGTAGTAGCAAGGGATCGTTGCCACAGGGGTCCTATCCGAGAGGGCACAAACTAAATGAACCCTCCCGATGGAGCATTACCAAACGCATTATGATTAACGACCCCATTGCTAAAGGTATTCGTGCAGAGGGACCCTTACTAAATGAGGCACGAACAATGAGTCCTTACTACAGGGATCCTCATTGAAGGGGTCCTTATTAAAGGCATCATTGCTAATGACCCCTCGCCCAAGGAATCATCACTAAGGACTCCTCCCGTACAGGAACCCTTTTTCTAACGAATGCTTATCATAAGCATCCTCATTCCGGATCCCCCAGTAAAGGAAATTTGCTCTGGACCTTTTGGAACAAAGGCATCATTCAAGAAATGTGTGCAAAGGATTCTTCACTAAAGGAGTTCTCAGTCTGGATCCCTGCGAGTTTCGCAGGGGGAGATTCGACCCTTGAGCCCGTTGCAAGAGGGCCTGGGGGTCCAAGGCCCCTGAGGTAGCCCGTCCTGGGAAGGAGAAGCGACACCACCACCGCCAGGGGGGGCACCTCCATCGAGGAGGTCCACGATGCATCTCCGAGCTGGGGATAGTGGGTGTCTCGAGCGAACAGGGGGGGCCATACCACCAGGGTGACCCCTTGGCTCGTCCCGCTGAGCGGTGGTCCCTGGTGGTAGTGGTGTCGCCTGTCCTTGCTCCAACGAAGATAGTCCAAGAACCCCGATACCGCCGAAGCACCTGCCAGGATGTCCAGAATGGCGTCAAACAAGCTCCTGTATGGCCAAAAGATGGCATCAGGAGACCCACCAGACGACCCAATGAAAGCTTCTGGGTGTTTAAATCAATGAACGGACCATGATGTTTCTGAGTTCCCAACCATCCTGTGGTGTTGTGTCTTCGTTTTGAAGAGACGACGCCCCGCGCCTCTTTCCTTCCCTCCCGCCGCCCTCCCCCATCCTCCCATCTTTGCTTCTGCCCTACGCATGTTCTCATCATCACCGTCAGCGTCAGCATCTTCCTCCTTTCGGTACACCCACATGTTTTGAGCCCCACCGAAGGCCTTTGTGACAGCGCCCGCATGGCGGCCACGTGCAATTTCGGCACATCTCTCACATGTTTCGTGGCCCCATACGGAGATCCACCGAAGGCCCCAGTGGCAGCGCCCGCATGGCGGCCACGCCCCATTTCGGCACTCACACGCTCCGTGGTCCCCATAGGAGCTTCACCGAAAGCCCCAGTGGCAGCGCCCGCATGGCGGCCCCACCCAATTTTGGCACACCCTTCACACGCTTCGTGGCCCCATAGGGAGCTCCACCGATGGCCCCGATGGCAGCGCCCACATGGCGGCCCCGCCCCATGTGGGCACACCGCTCACGCGCTTCGTGACCCCATCGGGAGCTTTCCCTCCTTCGTCGCGCATGCCTTGCGATTCTAAGGCCTGTATATGGTTGGGTCCTTCGCCAGGATAATGTTTGCTGCGCGTTTGGGACTCCGCCGGAACATTCAGAGCACGTTTCCCCTTGGGGGATCTGCCGTAATTGGTTGCCACGCAATCCTGCCGGTTCGAACGTTTGGCACATTATAGTGAATTCAGTATGTTTTGCTGGAGCTCCGCCTGAACACATCCCGAACGTATTTACCATTATTTTTCTCTCTGGGGGCAACGTCAGGGGGGGATAGGTTTCAGGGGGGATGCATCAACCGCCAATCGCCCATTCATCGCCGACAGGGGCCCGACAGACCCCCCCCCCGTCCAGCTCCGTGCAGTGTCGCTATCGAGGGCTTATCGCCGACCTATCGGCGATGTATCGCCGATTCAAGGTCGACGTTCCCCCTTCCCTCCACCTGAGCTGGTCCCCCCCTAACGTTGCCCCATCGCCTCCTCCACTGTGCGGTAGGAGCGCTGGGTAAGAGTTGCGTCTGGCCTCAGACCCAGGGGAACTCCTTCTCTGATGAGGGCGGCAGTGATATCCGCGGCCAGTCCACGAGTAGAGTTCCACCTGCTTCCAGGCGCTGGAGCGGCCGCGAGTGGCTCCAAGTTTTCCCTGGAGATGTCTCTGGATTCCCCTGGTGGCTCACCTGGGTTTGCCTCGATTTATGCTTGGATGTGCCTGGATGCGCCTCGCTTGATCTGCCATTGACCTGGATTTTTGTCTGGCTCGGTCCCCACAAGCCGACGGCGACAAGTCGACAAGCCCCCAGGGATTACCCGATGCCCTCACCGCAGTCTGCCCCCCTGGAGACGGTCAGAGGCCGCCTGGCGAGGGCCCAGCGTCGGGCCCGAGCCCGCCCGAGCACGCCGTGGGCCGTCGGCCCGGGGCGCCGCGCAGACGTCCTGGAGGCGTCCAAGTCAAGCAGTGGCGAAGCGCCCCGGCGTGCCTATAGGCCCACCAAACAGTGTCCTAAGAGCCTCTTGTGTGGCTTCCGCAGAATGTTGGCGGAACGCTGCTGGCTGGGACTGTCTTGTTTGGACACATCGGCTTCACGTTCTAAGGACACTGTTTTGGCTATCGGGACAGTGCTGTGTTCTAAGAACATGCCGTAGTAGGCCTGCAGGAATGCCAGGACGGTCGGTCCCTGCTCAACCAAGACGGACAGCTCAACGTCTCCCCCAGAGGCCCCAGAGCACACCCAGACGGCCTCCAGATCACCAGAAGGCCCACTCCCTGCCCGCTTTGGCTCAAGGCGATGTGGCGCTAGACGTTGCGGTTCAAACCGGCATTCCTTGTTCGAGGCATCATTCTCTTGATGCATCGTCGCATCGCCCCAGTTGTACATGACTTTCTCTGCCAGCCATCGTTCAGGCCTGTCAAGGCATATTTGAAGGTGATGACACACAGACAAACGTTGTTATCGAACGGCCAATTCTTCCAGAATGATTTTGCGACGCAGCTAAAACAACTGCGGAGTTCGGAATTGCACAAAACCGTTTCTGCTATGCCTAAGGGTGCCCTTCTACACACACATCTTGCTGGCATGGGTGATCGATTGTCTTTGCTTCAGAGCGCACAAACATACTTCACGGACCGTGACGATCAATGCTGGGTCGGCGCGAATGGTGTTTGCCGCGTTTCGTTGCGCAGCGATGCTGGAGAGGTTTGCCTTGCTGATGTTGATGTTGTAGAGTTGTCACGAGACATGATGTTGCAGCCACCTGATGGAACTGGTGCCGATCTTTCCAACCTGCAGTGGAAGAAATTCGAGGCATGTTTCGATCGTTTCGATAGTCTCTTTTTTTACGAACCCTTCTTTGTAGATCACGTACTGCCAGCGGTTTTCACGAGCTTACGCAACGACCACGTGTGTGCAGTGGAGTTAGCCCTGAATCCGTGTCGCAAGCTTCACAGGGGCAGCGGAACAATCGATCCCACAGGAACCCGCCTCATAGGCCTAATCAAAGATTTTGCTGACCATATTGCTTTTCCGCTGCAGTTCCGCTTGACTTTGAGCCGCCGCAAGTCGATAGAGGACCTACGCGGCGATTGCGAGAGATTTATCGAGTTAAGGAGGTTGTTTCCAGACAGTGTGACGACATTCGATGTGTCAGGTCAGGAGGGCATTGGGAGGACATTGAGAGAGATGGAGCCTCTGGCAATCGCTTTACGCAAAGGTGGGTTTAAACACTGCGCTCTGCATGCTGGAGAAATCAATGATGTCCGGCATCCCGATGTTGTGCAAGCGTTGTTCAGCAGGTCCTGGGAACCATTGAGGCTAGCCCACCCCATTGCAACAGCGAAAGCAGGTGATCATATTCTCAATGCTATCAGGTAGAAGGGCATTTGGCTGGAGGTAATGCCTTTCAGCAATGTGTTCTTGGGATATACTGCAAACATTCAGAACCACCCAATCGTATCTCATAGGGAATTGCTGACATCGCAAGGAGTGATGGCGTCTGATGATGATGGTATATTTGGAAGCACAAATTTAACTGACAATTTTGCATTCGCAAGTCTAGCTTGGGAGCTAGAAGTACCCAGCATGCGGAAATTGGCTGAAAACAGCATCGTTGCAAGTGGCTTTCCAGAGGATGTAAAGCACAAGCTTCAAGCACAGCATAAAAAAGATTGGCAGCAGTGGGAAGCTGAATGCGCAGCACCTGCCGATCGCGTCATCGGCCAAATTCTCAGCGCCTCAAAACAAACACATCAGGAGACGCACAACCCCGATCTACTTCAGATGTTTGATCAATTCGTAGGCAACCCGATCGCCAGGTTTCGGAGAATGGATGGCATTGCCCTCCAGTATGCTTTTACGATCGAGATGTACACTGCATTGATTCCACCGTTCAGCTCCGAACTTGATGTTGTGTTTGTTGCATCAAACAGACATGGATATTGGGAAGACCTTACGGCCGGTGCCGCCGACCCTGAAGGGGGGGACGACGACCACGACGGCGGCGTCGGCGACGACGACGCTGACGTGGGGCAGAGATGCTTCGTGGGGCCTCTTCGGAGCGCGCCCGTAGGCCTCTGGGGGGCAGTTTTGGGTCCTCTTGGGAGCATTTTGGGGCCCCTTGTAAGAGCCTCTTGGTGGTCCCTTCGGGCTTCCTAGGGGGTTCTTGGGGCCTCTTGGGGGCCTCTTGGGGCCTCCTAGGGGGTTCTCAGTGCCGAGGGCTCGAAATGTTCGTTCGGGTTCCCGTGTGGTCACCCTCTTGGAGCCGTTTTGGGGCTTCTTGGGCCATCCTGCGGCCGTCTTGTGTTGATTTGGGGCCGTCTTAGAAATCTCTTGGGGGACTCTTGTGCAGATTTTTGTGGCATCTTGGGCCGTCTTATGGCGTCGGGAAACCGAAAAGGCGAGAACGCCAGATTCTTTCGAACACCAGATTGAAATCATTGAGTTCTGCTTCTTGGGGCTCTATTGGTGTGCTCTTGGAGGCCTCTTCGAGCCTCTTGGCAGCCGCTTGGGCTGTCATGAGGCCATCTCTGGCGTCTTGTCTCCTTTGCCTTGGCTTTGGGCTGGGTAGGGCGAATGCATGGGGGGCTGACCGCTCGGCGGGAGGCACCGCGAGCGCGCTTCTCGCAGGGCGCGCCAGAGGTGACCTCGCCCCCCCACTCGAGCGAGTCGCTTTGCGAAGAGGGCGCAAGCGCGTTGAATGGCCCCGCCCACCCGCACCTGCCCCGCCCCAGAACGCGGGGTTCGGGCGGGGGCTTCTTCCCACCCCGAGCGCAGAGGCTCGAGGAGGTCCCCCTCCGCGCGGTTCCAGGACCACTCGAGAGGTGTGACTCACGCGTGCACGCGCAGACCAGAGCCTGCTCCGCAGGACCATGCCCTGGTGGAGGGCCTGGCCCCTCTCCCCCACGTTGGCGCGGTCCTGGCTCGTCTCTCTCTCTCTCTCTCTCTCTCTTGCGGCACTCCCCCACGTGCTTGCCGCATTCGCTTCGCTGCAGCTCGCTCCGCGCCGTCGGGACCGATTGTTTGGCGATTCGGGGCTTTCTTGGACCGTCTTGGGCGCCTCTTGGGCTGTCTTGGGGCCTTTTTGGGCCCCAGGACCCCCTCGGGGGAGGATGGCATTCTGACCCGGGACCCCCCCCCCCTTGGGACCCCCCTCAGGATATCCCCAAGAGGGGGAAGGGATCAAAGGCAATGGGCTTCCACTCGACTCAACTGCGGCGTTGCTCAATCTCGCTTTGGTTTTGCTTTGGCTGGTTCGCTCGACGAGGAGAGCCCAGTGAAAGGGGGGGGGAGCGGCGAAGGGCTCTGGGAAAGGAGGGTCAAACGCGACGGCGATGGCGACGACGACGACGACGACGACGACGTCGAGTCAAAAAGAACAGCGTCTTCCACACGCCGACTGGGTCGGCGGACTGTGATTTCGTGCATGAACACATTGCAGGAAAGGCTGTCGTTGTGTTTTGGAAGAATAGAGAGTCTGTCGGTGTTGCTATGAGAAACGCCGTGGGCGCTTCGGCATCAGCACTCATATGTGTCCTACCGACTAACGAGCTCCTCAAGATCAAGACAAGTCCTTGGGCTACCGCAGGCTTCCCTGATGATGTGTTGGCCCATGATGACAAGCTGATCCCTTTTGTGATCATTGGCCGGAGTGATGGGATTGCTTTGTGCCGCGAGTTGCGTGCAGGCAGTCGAATACCAGTTTTGTTCGAGAAAGATGATGTCCTACAGCGCATCGGCGAATTCACAGCAAAGTTGGGTAGCATTTTCTTGTGCATGCAGCAGACTGAGTTGATTGAAGACATCTCCGAGCAGTTCGATGCACTCATGCGTTGTATGACTGGGTATCCCAGCTTTGCAGACTTACAACGTCTTATTGCCACAGGAAACAGTGAAGATGAGGCAACACGCCTCGCCATGTACATCATTTGGTTGACAGTCCTGTCAGTTGACATTCGCAGCTTTGCCAGGCTCGCAAGTCAGATGCTCAGTGCATTCGAAGCCGATTTGAGATTTGTTTTGAGCCCACGGCAGATCGACCTCCACAAGTCGATGCTTGTGCATCTGAGGGAAGATGCTAGTGCTAAGCGCAAAGTCTCCGAATCAGCTCTTTTTGAATCGTTAACACAAATGGAAGCGATCTTAGCAGATTTCAAACAAGCTGCAAAGGATGACACCTTTAGTCGGCATTCTACGCATGTGATGGAGTCTATCACTGATATGTCAGACCCACTTGCGGCAATGAAGGCTCTGCATTTGATCTGCACAACCGAGATGCTTGCTAATATTCCTGCTGTTTTGCAGCAACACGTGGCCACGATAGAAAGCATTATTGAAGACCTCAACTGCGTGACGAGCCCTATGGACATGATCCTTCAGGAAATAGGGTTTGCTCGCATTGCAGTGAAGGTCTGTACGACGAAGCAAAGGTTGGAGTTGCAAATGGCTTTTAGGGCTTTTAGATTTGCGCAGAAAGATTTCGCGCTATATAACAGTGTATTCGGCGCTTGGTGCTCCCATGCCGCTATGAACACGATGAGAGATATCTTCGGTGCACACTGGCAACCTGAAGCCTTCCGGGAATCAATCGCAGCTGCACTTAGTGAGGCAGATGCATGGGTTTGGCACGAACTTACGACGAATATGAACGCGCTCCTATATGTTGAAAATCCGAGGCAGCAGTCGCAGATTTTAGTGCAGATATTGACTTTGGTTCGGACGACGCTCTTGAAGCTTCTCAGTGGTACCGACTCGCAAATGAAATTTGTGGAAGGTCAGCCAGACTCAGCACCATCGCCCAGTCATCAGGTGATGCTCTACACGCGGAGCCATTTCAAGCTGGAAGAAGTCAAATGCGCCTTGGATGTGGTGGATTCAGAAGCGCCGATCATGAGTAATAAACCCCGCGTCGACGTCAGTGTCGTCATGTGCACTGAGACCCCCGAGGATGCCCTTCAACAGGGGGCAGATGCTATCCCATTGCGAGCATATCTATCAAATCGTTGCAAGATGGCGTGCGGTATTCAGGGGTGCCCCATTCTAATTGAGAGTTGTTTTCTGTTGGACGCAAGGGTGGCAGAAATTGATGTTGATATGATGACCATCAGCGAGCTCAGACAATCCGGAAGGGCTTCGCCCTTTGCCGCCCCCACTCTCTGTATTAGAATTGGAGATGTCCGCGCTATGCTGGGACGTGCCGGCGCTGTTTGGAAAGTTTCGGGGAGCATTTGGCGAGGACGATTGGCACTCCACAAGCACCTTGAGCTGTTGCTGACCGCTTCGCTTCCTTCTCGGAGCGCGAAGCTGGCGTAATCTGAAAGAGACTCTGGCCTGAGAAGCGCGCGCCTGGCATACTTTACAAAAAGGATTCTTCTCTCGGGAGCGCGAGCCCGGCGTAGGTTGTTCAAGATTCTGGCCTCGGGAGCCCGGCTTTGGCGTAATGTGCCAGGGATTTTGGAATCGGGGGCGCGAATTCGGAGTAATCCAGTTATGGATTCTCATTTCGGGAAGATCCATACGGCGTAATCTGCAAGAGAATCTCGCCCCGGGAGCGCAAATTCGGCGCAGGTCACGAAGGATTCTGGCTTCGGGAGAGCGAGTCTTGCGTAATTTACAAAGGGCTCTGGCCTCAGGAGCGCGAGTCTGGCGCAACTCACTAAGGATTCTGGCCTCGGGAGTGCGATTCCGGCGTAATTTGCGAAGGATTCGGGTTTCGGGGCGCGAACCCGGCGTAATCTGCAAAGGATCATTGGCCCGGGAAGGCGAATCTCACGCATGGTTACGCGTTCCAGGGCCACGCAGATTTCTGAGAACCTTTAAGGGGGTGGGTGGAAGCGGGGTGGCGCTGGGCTACCCCCCTCGCGCGGACAGCAACGATTGACAGCAGGAAGCAGAACGGACGTAGCATCACAACATTGGGAAGAGGCCACCTCAGCCCCGCAGCTTGGTGGCCCCACAGGGAGGCCAGCGGATGGATGGTTTGGGATACGGCAGTCAATGCGTTCAGGGGAGGTGAGCAGAATTGGTATGGCCAGCTTGCCCTTGAATTGTCTTATCTCGCTTACTTCGATTCGCAGGGTATGGAGCAGCCCAAAGTGTTTCGTCGGGCTGGGCTCGGCATGATAGGAGCGCCTCAAGGTGTGCGATGCTTTGGGTGGGATCGGTACTTTCGGCCGCTGTCACCACACGCATCTCCATTCACATACGCACAAATATTGCCGCGCCGGAAGGCTGAGATGTCCGCACGCGGATTTAATGTTCGGCAGTTGAACACTTTCTTGCAGGAGAGCCACCTCAGGATCTGAATAACAAATTTGTCCAGTGAAGGATTTGGATCATGCATGGTCTTGGTTGACACAGCTGAGATCCGCAGGGGACTCCAACATGACCCTCCACTCGGTCCCGCAACGGCTCCAATGTCCCCCCCGCCAGATGCCCCCGAAAACCTCGATGAGATTTCCACCAGCCTCGCCACGACGCCCCCTGCAAAGTCTCAACGATCTTACACTCACACTCCAAGAAGAGCCCCACGCAGACCCATAGACCTCAAGCCAGCCCACTTCATATTGCGAAGGCCTTACGGCCGGTGCCGCCGACCCTGAAGATGAGGACGCTGACCACGGCGAGGTAGAAGGAGGAGAAGTAGGACGAGCAGGGGGATGAGCCGCATGAGGAGGAGGAGGGTGAGGAGGATGGGGAGGAGGAGGTGGAGCCAGAGCTTCAGGGAAAGGGGGGGGGAATGGAGGCGGGTTAGAACCCCACACAGACCCACAGACCTCAAGCCAGCCCACTTCATATTTTGTCTCGCACTTGCCCTGGACAGCTCGAGGGTCCGCAGTGACAGCTTCGGGCACCCGAGTGCAGCCCTCAAGGGCCCGTGGGGCTCCGTAAGACCGTGGGGCATTAAGTCGGGCGTGTCCCTCTACAGGAGGAGTATTGAAAAATAGTTAAAAATAGTCTGGGGACGATTTGTTGACCATGTTTGAATATTAGTCGAGTAGTTTGAGGGTATGTTTTATTTTTCGCCTAAAATCCGCCTGTACGGGGACAGGCCCGACCTAGTATTAGCACGCTCGTTCCAGATAATTCCAAGAGGGCGTGGGAGGAGTTTCAGGCGTTCCAGGAGGCCAGGGCCTCTTTGCGGTTGTTTGGGAGGCTCTTCGAAAGAGATTGAGTCTAAGGGCGTGCGAAACGCGCGCGTGGTTCCAGTAGAGCCTTATGCACGGACAAGCCCGGAGTGACAGAGCGTTGTGCAGTGCTAGTTGGTGTGCAGGCGGTGAAGGGCAGCGGTACTGAACAGTCCGTGCTGTGCAAAGCGGGTCTGCAGTTTGTGCAAGCAGTGCCGATGGCTGTTGTGCTAGTTTGCATCTGCAGATGTGCCCCCGATCCTCGATTCTCGCGCCCCGATCCACGACCCTGAGCGGCGGCGGGCGCGCCGCGCCGCGCCCCCCGACGCGACGCGCCGACAGCCTGCCGGCCTCGCCGTCGCCGCCGCCGTCGTCGAAGATCGGGGCTCGAACATCGACGTCAGGCCACCCGCTGGGGCGCGAAGATACCCTCGCTGCGTGATTTCCGACCCCGAGCCAGACCGCTGCGTCGGTGTTGGATCTGCCACAAGAAAATACACAGACAGCTTCCAATGGACTGTTCCTGGGCCCCAGGGGAGGGTCGCGTATGAATCACCAGTGGGAGCCGGCGATTTTCTACACCCCCGCCCTCTCTGAAGGTGCACGCAAAATTCGTCGGAGGGTCGTTGTGTATATTTTGTTCGTGGCGTACTGGAGGTCGCCGCGACGGTCGCGGCGGGCACAAGTCGCGAAATGGTTTTGTCGAGGAGTGGCGTGCCCCAGCCTCCCCCCCGCTCTGCGATGCATACGTGGCCGAAAGTTCATTGTATAGCGACAGGCGATTGTCAAGTGTATGCCCCTCACGAGCAGTCATTCTTCTTGAGTTAGTGCTCGACTACCACGCAACCATGATCGCACGTCGCCAGGCACGATGACCGAAGGTAGGCGACCCAGATAGGTCATCGAAGGCCCAGAATGAAGTTTCCTTGCAGCTGCCGAGCCTTTTCTGGGCCTCGGGAGACCTCAGGTAGCCCTTGCCTTCTGCCTCCAGAGGCCCCGAGGCAGGCGCGTCGCCGTCGTCCTCGCTGTCGCTGAGAATCGGGGCTCGACGTTGGGGGATTGAGAGAAGAGGGTCCTGGTTTTCGGGCTGCTGTCCAGGACCCGTCCCCTCCAGCATTTGCTTCGCTCAAGCCAGGCCTTGCCATCGTCATAGCATACCTACACGACCACCCTTCGGGTGACAAGGAGGCTGGGGGAGGGGGAAGAACCAGCTGCTGGCAACCGCGATGGGCGTGATGGTGACGATGCTGGCGGCGCGCCCTCGAGTTGGCGACGAGGCGTGATGACGATGTTGCGATGTGATGTCACTATCGACCTCGCGGCTAGTATTAGTACCGATATCATTATCGGTCTCATTGCCGCTCACACGATCAATGCAACTACCGATCTCACCATCGATCCAACTATTGATATCACTACCGATCTCAACACATCTCGGTCGTTATCGATCTCACGATCGATCTCACCATCGATCGGGACACCACTGGACACCACGGGACACCGCCGGACACCACTGTGGGACACCACGGGACCACCACGGCACACCATGAGACACCATCGGGACACCACGGCGGGACACCACGCGACACCATCGGGACAACGCGGGACACTACGGCGGGAGGCCCCCGGCCACCGCGCGCCCACCAGAGGGCCGGAGTTTTGCATCCGAAAGACCATAGCGACGGCGGGATCATTCCTCGCGCGCGCCCACGGCGAGGCACCGCGGGACACCATCGGGACAACGCGGGACTAACGGCGGGACGCCCCTGGCCACCGCACGCACCACCGGAGGGCCGGACTTTTGCATCCGAATCGCCCTGGCGACACGCGGGATCATTCCTCTCGCGCGCCGACGCAGCTTCGCCTCGCCCGCCCGAACGGCACGAGCACGAAGCAGAAACCGATGTCCTGGTGGGGAGTTCCCCGTTCTGCTGCGATCTCACCCGCCAACCTCCGATTCGAGGATCGGGGCTCGAAGGTCGCTGGTCGGGGGTCGAGGACCGAGGTTCCAGGACCCCGAGGTGATTCGACGTTCTTGAGTAGTCTTGCGTCGGGCGTCTCTCCAGGAGGAAAATTCAAAAATAATTCAAAAATAGTCTGGGGACGATGTTCGCCGTATGTTTAAACATTTTTGGAATATGTTTCGACTATGTTTCATTTTTCGTCCAAAATTTGCCTGTGGGAGGACATGCCCGACCTAAGGGCATTTTCGGGCCTCGAAGGGCCTCGTCGTCGTCGTCATGGAGGTCGTCGTCATCGTGCCATTCTGGCCAAAGACGGCCTACGGCTGCGGCTACATGTATCCGTACACAGCCAGTGGTCTGACCTCCTTCGGACAGGTTTTCAGTCGACCGCTGAGACCACTTGGAACTCCTCAGACCTCGACTAAAATACGAGACATTCCCGCGATGGCTCCCTTCGCGGCAACCTCCGCGACTTCGACCAGATTTCTTGTTGGCCATTGCTTGCCGCAGACGATGAGGCCATAGGCATGGGAGAAGGAGCAGGAGGGATCCTTGCCCCATGACGGGCGGGACAAGCGGCCCCGATGCGGCAGCACAGCGGTCAGAGTAGGACAGCAGCTAAGAACAATTTCGATGAGGGCCAGACCCTCTTTGCTATCGGCAATCGTGGGCCTCATGTCAGACCAGTGAGCTTGTCAGGCAGAGACATCTGCATTGGCGGCTTCGCGTAGGACGAGGTCGAGAAACTTCCCACGCTCGTCCAGGAGACTCAGGGTGGATGGCGCCCAGCTCATCGAGAAAACACACCCCACGGGCGCATTCGCAGACAGGGTTAAGGCATTACGTTGCCATTCCTCAGGACACGCAAGGTCCGCAAGATCAGAAATGGCGTTCCCTGCCGCTACTAGCAAGCCCCCCCTCCGATCTCGAACCAGGGGGGAGGGTAAAACAGCCTCCCACTCTGGGGGGGAGGGGAAGGGACTCCATTACAGCAGGATCCAGCCCTAGTAGGGCTCTTTTACAGCTGGATTCAGCTTTCGTAGGATTATAGTATATCTGGATCGGGCCACAGTAGGGCTGAAGTACTGGATCGAGCCCTAATGGGCTCTATGAGAGCTGCATCTAGACCTTGGTAGGATCCAATTTGAATTGGACCAAGCACCGGTAGGATCCCATTAATTCTGGATCCAGTTGACAACAGGATCCTATTAAAGTTGGATCGAGCCCGAGTGCGATTCTGCCAGAGCTGGATCCAGCTCTGGTAGCAGGATTCGAGTAGAGCTAGACCGAGCCATTGCAGGATATCATTTGATCTGGATCCATCCCTAGCACCCTAGTAGGATCCCATTAGAGCTGGACCTACATAGCCTTTGCAGGATTCTATTATGGAGCTTGATCGAGCCCAAGTAGGATGTAAGTAGTGCTGGATCCAGCCTTAGTGGCAAGATTCGATTGGAGCCGACTCGAACCGCCCCTCCCCCCTTGGTTTCCAGGCACCCCCCGGCTCCCGGGGAAGAGGGGGGGGGATGTTTCACCCCCCTTTCCCCTCCAGTTTCCCCGGAGGGGGGTATTTGTTCCAGTCAAGCGACGGCAGATCGTGCTCCGCCCAAGAGCACGAAACAGGATTTGACGGACAATCCGGGGGTGAGCTTTGACGCGGCACAGAGCAGTATGGTTGGAAGCTTGCTCAGGGCAAGCAGAGGACAACCATGGTCAGCCGCCTGATCTCGGAGATGAGCGCGAGGCCATAGACAGCGGACGAAACGATAGACAAGAGTAATTACGGCGACGTCGTCGTCATGTCCCTCCGTCCAGTGGGCAATTTCTGTGCGCCTGTCTTCCGCTGTGGCGTGAGACAGCATTATGGCTGTTTGTGTTCGTCATGTTCTTCTTACGCCTCGCTCTCCACCTTCTCCGTTTGCCACTCCCCCTCGTCATCATCATCATCATCATCATCATCATCATCATCATCAGCAGCAGCAGCATCATCAACTCCAACGTCAACAGCAGCAGCATCATCATGATCAGCATCAGTATTATCAGTATCCCCTTCCTCCTCGCTCGCATCCTCCACCATCCCCTTCCCCCCCTCCTACGCCTCCTTTCAATTACGCTACCTCACCGAAGCTCACGAAAGCTCCCGACGACCACCGAGAACCAACAAAGACCGCCAAGTGCCTCCGAACATCTCACGGTTCTTACCGTTTATTCCTCTTCTCCGTCCGCAAAGGGTGGATCGCAGCCCGCCCCGCGCGAGTCTAGAGCCACAGTGATGGCCGACAGCGACACCCGTGACGCAGCGACGCGAGGATCGTCGCGAAAATTTGCTCTAGTTGGCCTTGGGCCGCGCTGTTCAGTTCACTATTCGGCGATAACTGCCAGGGCCCAGTTGGGCATCCCAAAAAGGATGAGGCGACTTGCCAAGGGCACCTTGCAGCCTTGCCTTGCTTCGGCCTTGCCGGACCCCTTTTGCTGGCCAGCTGTAGCCGCCAGGGCGCCCAAAAAGCCCTGACTGACCCCTCAACTTGCACGCTTGCGCCTAGCGGCGGCGTTGTCGCTGTGGGAACACACTCCGCCCGAGGTTGGTTCGTCCCCTGATCGCTCTCGAGATGTCTGCTGACTCCGAGGTGCAAACAGGCTGGACCTGACGTGTCATAGCATCGCACTTCGCTTTGCCTTGCCCAGAAACAAAACTCCGCCCAGATGGGCGTGGCCAACCGTGGCGGCGCCGCAGCCCTCCCCGGAGCTGGCCGCTGTCCGCCGCTCGCTGCACTCGGCCTTGGACCTCGAGGCGCCCCCCGTGCGCGCCGCTGTCCGCGCCGCTGCTGCCGCTGCCACGGCTGCCGCCGCTCCCGCCGCCGCCGCCGCCGCCGCGGCTGCCGCGGCCGCCGCGGCCGCTGCCGCCGCCGCTGCCTTCCCCAGACATCCACCGATATAATATTTTCAATCCGCGGCCCCAGAGGTCCCGACCCCTTCCCTGGGGGTGGGCTCTCGCCCCGGATGCACTCTCGATGGCCCCCGGGCCCGACGGCGGGCCCCGGAGGCCTAAATCCAGGAAAAAACGCCGGACTGAAGAGATCTTGTCCTCGGATCTCTGGGTCGGCCCTGGACCTCCAGGCGCCCCTTGGCGGCAAGCTGCTGTTCACGCCGCCGCCGGGCCCGTGCGGCGCCAGCGCCGCCGCCAGCGAGCCCCGGGCGAGCCCCGGGCGGCCGGCCTGCGGCGCCGCGGCGGCCGCGGCGGAGCTGCGCGCGACGCGCTACCGCCTCAGCCAGGGCTTCCGGGCGGCCGCCCTCCAGGTCTCAGGAGCGAAAGACGGACGTACACGTACATGAATCCACGCTGTTTTCGAGATTTCGCATTAGGCGAATATTCGTATCACGCGGCCGGTCTCGCGGGTCAAGGGGCCGTGTTCATGTACATAGCTGGGCGCGTACGTCCTTTGTGGGCTCCCTAAGGTCGGGCGCGCCTCGGCATGCAAGACTTCGGTCGGGCGTGTCCCTCTAGGAGGAGCGTCCAAAAATAATAATCCACAAGCTGGTCTGGGGGGCGATGTTTGGCGTATGTCGGAGCATCTTTGGGGCGTGCTGTCCTTGCCCTCCAAAGTCCGCCTGCAGGAGGACACGCCCGACCGAATGCAAGACCTGAGATCCGAGCGCCGCAAGAGTTTCGCGTCCGGCTTTTTCACATCTGGGCGGTGGGGTCCCACGTGAAAAAGACCACACACACAAGGTTCGAGCCCCAGGAGAGGGGCACCCCTCCCTCTGGGAAGCTGGAGCTCCCCTGTCGGCCCCCCTTTTGAAAGGAGGACGGTTTCGACCCCCCCCCGACCCCGCTTTCGACGCCGGGGTCAGCCAGGGGGGTTGGGGGGCATAACGGAGGCCCGCGTTTCTACGATGTCCATATTGTTGAAGATGACGACTGCGATGATGATCATGCTTTGGGCTCTCGGAGGTGCAGATGATGCCAGCGCGTCTCGTGGGCGTCTGCGGGACCTCCTTCTCTTTCACCCAGCATGTCCTCCTTCCTCCTCCGCGTGGAGTGTCTGGCATTGGCTGGTGAAGAAGGAACCTCCTCCTTCTCCGCCCTGAGGGACAGGGAGTAGAAGGAACCTCTTCCTTCTCCTCCTTCCTGAAGGAAGGGAAAGGAAGGAATTCTCACCTCCTCCTTCCTGAGGGAAAGGGGAGGGAATGCTCCTCCTTCTCCTCCTCCTCCTTCTGAGGGAATTGGGAAGGGAATGAGCCACATCCTCTCCTCCTCCTTGGGGGGGCAGAGAAGGGGGAGGGAACCTCCTCCTCCTTTTTCTCCTGCTCCTCTTCCATCCTGAAGGAAAGGGGCAGGGAAAGATCCTCCTCATTCGCCTCCCCCTTCTCCTCCGGAGGGAAAAGGAAGGGCAGGAGCCGCATCCTCTGCTTCCCTCCGGAAGGAGAGGAAGGGGAGTGTGCCTGCTCCTCCTCCTCTTCCTCCTCCTTCTGATGGTAATTGGCAGGGAGGGAACCTTCCTTTCCTCCTCGTCCTCCCTGAAGGAGAGGGGAGGAAAGGAGCTTCCTCCCCTTCCTCTTCCTCCTTCTGAGGGAAAAGGAAGGGAAGGGACCTCCTCCCCCTCTGTCCTGAAGGGCGGCAAGGAAAGGAAAGAACATCCTCCTCCTCCTCCTCCTCCTCCTCCTCCTCCTCCTCCTCCTCCTAAGGGAAAGGGAAGGGAAGTGACCTCCTCCTCCGCCTCCTCCCTCTGATGGAAAGGGATATGCAAGAACCTCCTCCTCTTCCTTCCTGACGGAAAAGGAAGGGACGGAACCTCTCCCTCACCCTTTTGAGGGAAAGGGAAGGGAAGGAACCTCCCCATCCTCCTCCTGATTCCTGAAGGAAAGGGCAGGGAATGAACCTCCCCCTCCTCGTCCCTATTCATGAGAGAATGGACTAGGAAGGAACCTCCTCCTTCTCCGTCATGAAAGTAAGGGAAGGGAAGGAACCTCCTCCTCCGCCTCCCCCTCGTCCTCCTTCCTGGGGGGAACGGGAAGAAGGAGTGTCCTCCTCCTCCTTCCCGAGGGAACATGAAAGGAATGAGCCTCCTCCTTCAAGGAAGCGAATGGCCTTCCTCTTCCCTCTGAGGGAAAAGGAAGCGAATGGCCTTCCTCATCCTCCGACGTCCTGGGGGACAGGGAAGGGAAGGGAACCTTCTCTTCCCTGATCCTGATGGAAAGGAAAGGAAGGATGTTCCTCCTTCTTCTCCCCCGTCCCCCTCCTGAGGGAAAGGGACGGACAGGAGCCTCATCCTCATCCTCCTTCCTGAGGGAAGGACGGGGGTGAGCCTCCTCCTCCTCCTCCTCCTCTTCCCCCTCCTGCTGGTGGAAGGTGGCAGGACGGGGACCTCCTCCTTTTCTTCCCAGAGGCAAAGGGAAGGGAAGGCACCTCATTTCCAACCTCCTCCTCCTCCTCCTCCTCCTCTTCCTCCTCCTCCTCCTCCGCCCGACCGTCCTTCCTCACCGCGGGGGCTCTTCTTCGGATTAGTCCCCGCCCAATTCGTTTTGTCTTGCCTGGACTTCGTCCTTTCATGGTTACTTCTGGTTACTTCTGAAGGAAAGGGAAGGAAAGGAACCTCCTCCTCCTCCTCCTCCTCCTCCTCCTCCTCCTCTGCACTGAGCGGAAGGGAAGTGAAGGAACCTCTGCATTGAGCGGAAGGGAAGTGAAGGAACATCCCCCTCCTTCTCCATGAGGGAACGCGAAGGGAAGGGGACCTCCTCGTCCGTCATGAGGGAAGGGAAGGGAATGCGCCTCCTCATCCGCATCATCCTTCCTGAAGGGATGGGGAGGGAAGGGAAGCTCCTCCTCCTCCTCCTCCTCCTCCTCCTCCTCCTCCTCCTCCTCCTCCCCCTCCTCCCCCTCCTCCTCCTCCTCCCCCCCCTCCCTCCTCGTAGCCGCTCTGGCACAGGCAACTGTGATTGTTGGCATCTACTGCAGAGCGGCACAAGGTGCCAACGAACCATCCTGGCACGATTCTCTCAACGCCATGGCCCCGTTCAAGCCCATGCCATGGGGGCCGACCCCAGCCTGGGCTCATGGGTTCGCCTACGCGCCACAGTGGCCACAGTGGGGCGCCACGCCGTTTCCTGGTGCACACCCTGGCGCGCCCGGCTACAATGACGACGGCGGTCCTGCTGGTCGTTGGACATGTACATTCCCAGACTGTCGATGCAAGAAGAACGACTCCCGTGCCAATGCTTGCAAGCATTGCAAGCGGCCGAGAGGTGCTAATCCAGGGACGGCTCCTCCAGGCTCATGGGCGGGGGGTGCGTCTTCAGCGCGGCGACAAGGCGACTTCCCTCCTCTCCAAGCGGCTTTAGGCGGACAGCCGCTCAAGGCTGGGCCACAGTCGCAGAAGTACGACAACTATACGGTGGACGAGCTGCAGCAGCTCCTCGACATCGCAAATAAGCACAACGACACAGCCAACGTGGGTTCCTACAAGGCGGCCCTCGAGCGACGCCAAGCCAAAGATCGCCCTGCACCTCCGAAGCCTCTTCAGCGACAGGCCAACGATGCTCATCAGGCCCTCAAGATCATTGAGCGCAGGCTCGAGAAGGCGCTGGACGAGTTGGATTCGGCTCGCGTATGGGTCACCAAGAAGCACGAAGATGTGGTCAAGCTCAAAGCGGAGTTGGCAGAGAAAGACCGCATCCACACCGACCTCGTTGGCCAGCTACACTCTACAGTGTGTAAGCTCCAGCAGCAGGCCAACAGCACGGCGACGCAGATCAATGCACGCGACCTTCTCGAGGGGCGGTTGTCGGAGATCAGCATCGTTGGTGGCGACGAACTGTTGGGCATCCCGTCAGCAGGGTATGATTTCAGTTCTGAAGATATCACTTTCTTGCAGGGCAAGCAGAAGGAGCTTCTGGCTGGTGCGCAGGAGCTGGCCAGCACGCTGTACGCCGACCTGGTCAAGACTCTCGACACGGCGAAGAAGGAGTACAGAGAGAACCTCTCGAGGCTCTCGCAGGTCGAGGACGGCGCCGTCCCTGGAGGAGGCGAAGGAGACGCGCCTGCCGCTGCGGGCGGCGGAGGCGCCCCAGGTGCTGCCGCGGCAGCGGCGGCACAGGCAGCCCCGCAGGACGACGCTGCGGCCGCCAACCTCCGGGGGCGTGCCGCCCGTGCTGCTGCCCAAGCCCCTGAGTCACAGGGACCCCCCCCTCCCCCCCCCCGAGCCATCGCCACGAGCTCGGGGGGCGAGCCAAGTGAGTGGAGGTAAGCCTTTCCAGCAGCATGGCCCCGCACAGGGGGCGAACTTTTTACCATATGCAACCTGGCCAGTCTAACATGACCCAGTGTAATGGTGTCTTCAGAGTCCCAGCCCACCCAGGCCCTGACGATTTTGAGTTACTTTTGAGACCATTAACACCAGCAGTTGGACGTCGGCCAAGCCCTGGCTTTTAAACCCCCCCGCCCGTGTAACTTTAGTTCAGGAGCATCACTTAGCAAATCAGGCTGCGGTTGATGAAGCTTCGTCCTGGTGCCCCTGGCCACGCCCGATGGGGGCTCGTCTGGTGGTACGGCGATTTTGGCTCGAGACTGGCTAGGCTGTTACGACATCACTACGGGGCCAGATATCTACCCAGGCCGAGTGACGGCCTGCTGGGTGCAAGTACCTGGCGGCGTCACCATTTTGCGTTGCTCCATCTACCTCAAGGACTCCGAAGGATTATCTGAACTCAACCTTGGCGTTATAGCCAAACCCGGTTCCCCCCTCAGTTCCTGCCCCTCCCCCATACCTTGTGGCGGGGGGGGGGGGGGGGGATTTTAATATGCCCCCGTCTGAGCTCGCCGAGCGCGGTTTCGCGGCGGGCCTGTCAGCCAACATTGTGCACCCACCCAACTCCATCTCCTGCACTAGCACGGCTGCGGGAGGTGGATCCATGCTCGATTATTTTGTCTGTAGCCCAGGACTCGGGAAAAGGGGTTGCTGGTACTGCGGTCGCGTTGAATGCGGACATTCGCCCCCATCGACCCGTCCGAGTCAGGTTCCATCAGTCTCTCGCGGACCTCCAGGTCCTCACTTTTGCGCGCCCCCCCCCCCCCCCCCCCGATCCCTGGACCCATCCCCGTCGGGCCCTTCCCCAAACCAGCCTGCTGGCAGGATGCTCTCGATTGTGCCGAGCATGCCCTTGCCTTGGTTCGTTCGGGGGCGCCCAAATCGCCCATCCAGCGTCATGTTAGTTTGTTATATAAGTTTTGGGCCAATCAACCTGAAGAGGAGCTCGAGGCTGCGCACCAGATGGTTCTGCCGATCCGAGGAACCCGAGGCAAGGTTCCCAAGCTCGCGTGGAAGTCGGTGCTCGCCCAAGACCGCAGCCGCAAGCCCAGGCAGCCAGCGCTCTACGCTCTCAGGTGGCTCGAGGGCAGTCTGAGGATGTTCATCGTTTGCGCTAGCACGTACAGCTGGCGCCAGGCCAGGGATATCTCCAAAGTGTTACTTACGCCACCCAATGACATCAGTGATCATTTGATTTTGTTTCAGGACCTGGCCCTGCGAGTCAAAGATCATGCGAAGCCTATTTTTGACGGCGCCACTAGCATAGGAGACCAGTGGCAGGCTGAGGGCCATGATGCCCTTGCTGCCGTGAGCGAGGCTCTCGGCTCCTACTCGGCCACTGCCAGGGCCGAGGCTGCCGCTATTTGGAAGGAGCGGTTGTGCGACGGGCTGGAGGGGGGAGGCAAGCGCGCTCACAAGTGGACCTGCCCCCCCACGGCCTGGACCCCAACCCGCACCGTCTCCTCCAAAGGTAAGGTTCTTGCGGACCCCGAGAGTTTGTTGCAGACTGAATGCGCCCGTTTCTCGGGGCTTTGGATGGCCCAGGGGGCCCCCATTCCCCCCCAAGCAGGGCTTCGTCAAGTTTTTGGAACCTTTAGAGCGGCTCGAACCCGACCGTATTCGCAAGGCCTCCAGGTCGTACAAGCCTGCCTCTGCCGTCGGAGTCGACGGGTTTCACTTGCGGCATTTCCAGGCTCTTAGTGACGATGCCCTCCATGTTTTGATGACCCTTTGGTCGGTTATGGAAAGCACCGGTGTGATTCCGAAGCAGGTTCGCATTTTGAGTTCGGCCCTTCTTGAAAAACCGACTGGGGGGGTGGAGGCCTATAGGCATCTTTGCTGGCTTTTACAGGCTATGGGGAAGGCAGTGGCGGCCTGTCCTCCAGGCTCGGGAGACCAGCGTGCACAGGCCCTACCTTGCCGCCTCGGCCTTTGCTGGAGCAGGGGACGCGGTGTGGCGGCAATCACTCCGATCGGAGGCTGCTGTTACCAATTCGCAGGTGTCTTGCAGCTTCCTTTGGGAAATCATATGCCTCGATAGGCTGAAGGAACGCTGCAAGCACCTGGGCTTCCCGCCGCAGATAGCCTACGTCTGCCTCAACATGTATGCAGGACCGCGTTGTATCATGTTGGGCACGATGCTCCAAGGACCATTTTTCGCTCTTAGAGGTGTCATAGCAGGGTGCTCGGTCGCCACCAGCTTTGCGCGTGCTTTCGTTATCCCGTCCCTCGATCTTTTCCCCCCGAGAGTGCAGCGTTGCCTTGATGTTTACATTGACGATTACGGCTATTATGTTCAGGCTCGTCCTTGTTCGATCATTATTATCGTCGTCGAAGCCGCCACCGAGCTTCACCACGTTATCACGGAAGATATGGATTGCACTACTTCCCTCGATAAGGCTTCTCTTGTCTGTTCCTCTTCCCCGCACGGCATTCGCATTAAGAAACTGCTGGGCCCGCTGGCTGGACAGACAAAGGCCACTGATGTGAATATGGGCGTTGATGAGACGGCGGGAATGCGGAGGAGAGATGGCAGGAGAGGTAAAAAGTATGCTAAAAGGCGCTGCATATTTAAACGCGGGAAGCGAGGTTCCAGCGGCGCAAGGCCATGCTTGGCCGACACACATGCCGCATTTTTAGCACTGGCCCGCTTGCAGGACTGAGTTATGACGCCGACACCCATGGTATTTCAGACTACGAACTTGCCTGTGCCAGGAAAGCTTTAGGTGCCACCCTGAAGCCTTCCTCGGGCCAGCGTTCCCTCACCCCCCTCCTTATCCTCTACCATGACCCCACGTGGAGGGCCGCTGCGGCCCCGATCGTTCGATTTTCGAAAGAGGTTTGGGGGGCCCAGTCGAGGTTGTCTGACCACGCGTTGCCCTTCTCTGTGCTGGGTGCGGCTTGGAAAACTAGCTTTGTTGACCACCCCGCTCCCGTCTGGCGTCAGGTCCGAGGCCCTATGCAGGCCGTGCGTTTATCTCTTACTAGGATCGGATGGCACATGCCATCATGGCACACCCTCGTCAATGATTTCGATGACGAGATCCCGCTCACGACTACGTCGCCAGCTCTAGTGGCCGATCTTCTGCATGAGGGGGTCATCCGCTCGCGCCAGAGGGCGGCGGGCGCCGCGCGATCGTGGAGTGATCAGGATGATCGCCTGCGATGGCGCCTGGACTAAGGACCGCGCCATCGAGCGCGGGTACCTGCTTCAAGACAATCTGTGCCAGCTTTGCGGCGCTGCTCCTGATAGTTTGGTGCGCCGACTGCGGCAGTGCCCGAGCGTCTCCGAACAGCGCCAAGAGGCCTGCGACGCTGCCATTGCGCAAGACGCCCTACGTGTTATTGACGAGGGCAGTGACAGTGAAAAGATTTTATTTTCCAGGGGTATCTTCCTTCACCCAGGGGACTGGTTGCCGAGGCCCTCGGAGGCTGGCAATATCGTCCACGTTTTTGCTGGTGGTCCTGGGTCCGCTCCTGGAGCCGCCGGCGTTTCTGGTGATGTTTTCTGGGACGGTTCGTCCTACAAGCATGTCATCAAGGAGCTGTCCAGGGTTGGCTGGGGCTTCGTCTCAGTGGACCCTCTAGGAGAAGTTATTGTTTCAGTCTCGGGGGCGGTGTCCAAGCCCTTTTCCCCAGACCTCTCAGGCTGGGGAGTACAGTGCCTACGCAGTCACTGCTCAGTGCTTGGAGGGGCCCACAACGGGCTATGCGGATTGCGAAGGGGTCGTTAGGGCCCACTCTGCTCCCAGAGTTGTGCGATTCTCTCATAGGAAAAATGTTCTGGCATTGCTGCATTTGCTTCCTCCAAGTTTTGGCGCGATGTGAGGAAAGTGAAGGCTCACACTGTCGAATCTGCCGACATGACGGATGAGGAGACATTTTTCAAGCTCGGCAACGACGCGGCTGACAGAGCTGCGAAGCACGGTGCTTCACTCCACCCACAGGCCAGTGCGGACGAGATGGCGCAGATAGATCGAACAGTTGCTTGTGCTCGTGCTGTATGTAGAGTTGCCGCCGCGGTATTACCCAGCTGGCCGAAGTTAGATCTCAGTGAAGTGCAGCGTGCCATTCCCATGCCACCTCCTCCTTCGCTTGAGCCTCGCTTCGATCACCTATGGGAATGGTATCGCGGTATCTGGCGGTGCATGTGCTGTCTCCGTTTTCGTCGCTGCGTTGAGCGACCTTCCGTGGCAGGATGCCGCGGTGAGCCACCGCGTGCTGTGCAACTGATTTCGAATTTAGGTCACCGCATGCTCGCTTTGCAATGCAGTGACGAGTCGCCACTCTTCGTTTGCGTCAGGTGTAAAGCCTACACTTGTCTCGGCAGAGTGTTGCGGCTTAGCCGCCAATGTGATCCCGCCAAGACTGGCCGTAATGACTGGGACCTCTGGCGGCTCATGCAGCGTCGGCATCACCCTAAGCTCAAAGGGTTAGTGCCGAGCCCATGCCCGATATGGATTCGTGAATCCCACGGCAATATTTTTTCTTTCCTTCAGGTCACCTGTAGGGCGGTGTCGAATGGAAAAAAAAACCCTCCTCCTCTTCCTCCTCCTTCCTGAATGAAAGGGGAGGATTTTATACTGCTTGAAGCTCTTGAGGAGCTGCACCTCGCCGAGAACGTTCGAGAGTCCCGACCTAAGACCCGAAAGTGGTTCGAGGGTAGACGAGAAGACGGAGCAGGAGAAGAAGGGGGCGACGATGAGGACCACGGGAAAAGAGGAATCTGAGGATAGGAATTCGGAGAAGGAGGCGGAGGAGCAGGAGGGAGACGAGGAGGAGGGGAAAGAGGGTGAGGAGCAGGGAGATGAGGAGCAGGAGGAGGAGGAGGAGGCGGACGAGGTGCCGCCGACGCCCACGAGCCTGCCTGCTCGCTCAGGGGCTGGGCCGTCGGCCCTGGGGGGAAGGTCCCAGCAAAAAAAAACGCCTCCCCCCCTGCTGCACGGGCGTCGTTTTTTTTCGGGCGGGCCCGAAAAAAAAATAACTGGACCAGTGGATTCAGGGGGGCGTTTTTTGTTTTTTGTTTCCCCCTGGGGCCTTTCCCCCAGGGCCAGACCTTGCAGCCCCCCACAAAAGGGAATCAACTTGTACCCCCTCATACAAAAGGGAATCAGGACAGAGGAAGAGAGAGGAGAGAGAGAGAGAGAGAGAAGGAGAGAAAGAGAGTCAGAGAGAGAGAGGAATTTGACAAAATCGTAGAAACGCGGGCCTCCGTTATGCCCCCCCTACCCCAGCCAGGGCTCCCCTTTGCAAAGGGGAGGGGAGGGGGCTTCGGAAGCTGCCCCCCCCTCCCCAGGGTGAGCCTGGGCCCCCCTTTCGAACGGAGGGGGGGGGGGCTTCACAAGCTACCCCCCCTCCCTTTGCGAAGCAGGGGGTCGCCGGTCAAGGGGGGGGCTCTCCGAAGCTACCCCCACTCCCCCCTTGTCTCTGGGCTGGGGGTGAGCCCGGGTTCACTTTTGTAAGGGGGGGCTTCGGCATCTACCCCCCTACTCCGTCCCGTCCCTTTGTGTAGATATGTGCAAAATCTCGTCGTCGTCTGCGTTGTCGGCGTCGTCGTCGTATTTGCCGTCTTCGTTGTCGCCGTCGTCGCGGTCGTCCTCGTAGTCATTGTCGTCTTCGTCGCCGTGCTTCTCGTCGTCGTTGTTGTCGTCCTCGTCGTCGCCGTCGTCGTCGTCATCGTCCTCGTCGTCGACGTTGTCGTGGTCGGGCGCTGAGTCCATCGCATCGCAGACAAGTAAATACTGGTTGGTTCCGCTCCCTGCGTGTCCATTTTACGGCTAGCGTGGAATAGTATTTCTGCGCCCCTTTGCTTAGCCACATGGCAGATCGCATTTATTTAATCGCTTCGCTCATTCCGCCGGCCCATACAGTCTCATGTCTGCCGTTTGCCCGAGGGCCTGGTGTCAATGCGGCGCTTTGGGGGTTCCTGGGGCCGCTTGGGGCACTCCTGGGGCGCTCGGGGGGGCATTTGGGGGGCCTCCTGGGGCCGCTTGGGGGACTCTTGGGGGCCTCCTGAGGGCCCCGTGGGGGCCTCTTGGGGCCTCTTAGGGGCCTCGTAGGGGCTTCTTAGGGCCGAGGGCTCGAAATGTTGTTTCGTGTTCCCTCTCTGGGGCCCCTTTGGGGGCGTTCTTGGGGCCCTCTTGGACCGTTTTGGAGGCTTCTTGGGCCGTCTTCGAGCCCTCTTGGGCCATCTTGGGGCCCTCTTGGGTGCCTCTTGGGCCCTCTTGGGGCGATCTTGGGGGCCTCTTGGGCCGTCTTGGGGCGTCGGGAAGCCGAAAAGGTGGAAGCTCCAAAATCTCTCAAAAACCTATGGAAAAACAATGATTTTTGCCTCCGGGGGCCCTATTGGGAGTGCTCTTGGAGGCCTCTTGGGGCGTCTGGGGGCTATCTTGGGCGTCTTGGAGCGATCTTGTGGCATGTCGGACCCCTCGTGTACCATCTTGGGGGCCTCTTGGGGGCCTCTTGGCCTTTCTTGGGGCTCTCGGGGACGTCTCGGAGCCCTGTTGGTGCGCTCATGGAGCGCTCGGGGGGACCCGGCCGGGACCTGGTCGGGGTACTTTTCGTCCGGGGACCCCCAGGGGCCGCCCCGCGCGCGCGAACTAGAAAATTGTTAACCAGTTACCGGAGATCTTAGCACGCCTCTGGCCCGTTGGGCCGGCGAATTATTAGTTGTGCGCCATCCCAGGGCTGCCATGTAGTAAGCAGAGCAGCTTTTTGGTTGTTTCCGCCCTCTGCGGTGCCACGCGACAAGCACAGTCGACGATCGAGGACATCCGAAGGAAATCATAAATCTTCAGACGGATCCATGAGAGTCTCGTGGGTTCCTTGAGGATTTGGATTGTTGCCAAGCTTGGAGATGGAGGGGGGGAGTGGGGGGCAGAGAACTGGGCTTCGGGCTGGGGAGGTCCAAAAAAAGGGGGGGTAGATCGTCGTCGTCGTCGTCTTCACTGTCGTCGTCGGCGAGCGGAGAAGCATATTCGTTGTTTCCCATCCCATTCCCTCGGCATTGTCATGTGGCGGGTAGACATGAATGCTCCGTGTTCCGCCCCCACCTGCGTTGCCACGTGGCGAGTGCATTAGAATAGTGTGTTTGTTCGCTCCGTAGGGCTGCCACGTGGCGAGCATTCTAGAACAGCATAGATTCCCCCAGGCGCTGCTGCGTGACGAGTACTGTAGGATGGTAGGCGTGTATCGCTTTTAGCGGCGCCGTGCGACGAGTATAGCCCGCGATCGGCGGTTTCCGGCAGATGTCATACATTTTCCGCCGGACCCCTGAGGATTCAGTTGGGATCATCTCGCGCGCGCGAGCGGGTGGGCGCACGGGCGAGCGGGCGGGCGGGCGCGCAGGCGGGTGGGCGCGCGGACGGACGGATGGGCGCGCGTGCGCGCGGGCTGGCGTGCGGGCGGGCGAGCGGTGATGAAGGGTGGTCGGCGTCGTCGTCGTTCTCGTCGTCATCGTCGGCGTGCGGGCGAGCACGCGGGCGTGCGCGCAGGCGGGCGGGCGGGCGGCCTGGGCGGGCGAGCGGCCTGGGCGGGCGGGCGGGGGCGCGCGGGCGGCCGCGAAGGCGGGCGGGCGCACGTGCAGGCGGACGGGTGGGCGAGCGGGTGGGCGGCGAGCGAGCGAGCGCGCGGGCGGGCGCCAAGCGGGCGGGCGGTCGCGCGGGCTGGCGGGCGCACGGGCGGGCGAGGCGGGCGGGCACGCGCGCGCGCGGGCGGGCGGGCGGGCGGGCTCGCGTGCGCGCGAGCTGGCGGGCATGCGGGCGGTGGCTGGCGGTGGTAGACGTCGTCGTCGGCAGTCGTCGTCGACGGCGCCGTCGCCGAACCATTTCCCTCTTTGTCGCCCTTGTGGAGCACAGCCAGTATCTGATTGGTTTCGCCCATCCGTGCGCTGCCGAATAAAGTTAATGTGTGTGTGTGTGTGTCCGCTCCTTGCGTTGCAGTATGGCGAGTAGAGTAGAGTCGGATGGTACGTATTGTTCGCCCCCCAGGCCTTGCCACTTCACGGGCCGAGCAACACACGATCAGTGTTCGCCTCCCCGTGTTGCCACCTGACGAAAGTAAGCGGGCGGGGGGCCCGACGGGGTGCTGGGCGGGCGAGCGGGCGGGCCGGCGCGCATGAGGGCGGGCGGGCGAGTGGGCGAGCGGGCGCGCGCGCGCGGGCTGGCATGCTGGCGGGCGGGCGGTGGTTGGGAGTGGTCGACGTCGTCGACTTCGTCGTCGTCATCCTCGTCATTCTCATCGTCGTCAGCAGTCGGCGTCGTCGCCGATACAGTTCCCCGTTGTCCCCGGTGGAATACAGACGAATCTCACTGGTGTCGCCCTCCTGTGGCTTGCCACCTGAAGCTTCGAACAATGTGCTCCCGTCCCCTGCGTTGCCACGTGGCGAGCAGAGAGTGTGTGTACGGTGCGCCCCCCAGGCCTGCCACTGCACGGGCCGAGCAGAACACCATGTGGCTTCGCACCCCTGCGGTAAGGAACTGTGCGTGTGTCTTCCGTGTTCTTGCGCTGGCACGCAGCGAGGACAGCAGAACGTGTGGTCGGTTCCCTTCCCCAGGCGGTGCCGCGTGACTCGTAGAGCAGGGCAGAACGAGCCCACGCGTGGCCACGTGACGAGTAACGTATAGATGGCCCAACCGTTGCCGAACGACTCCGCGGGGCCTCTTCGGATTCTCGAGGAAGGACCTCGAGGGCTCCGAAGCTTTCTGGCGGGCCGCCCGGCTCCTGCGTGGCCACGTGATGGGCAGAGCAGAACACGATATGCTTCCGCCCCCCGGCGTTGCCAGTTGACGAGTAAAGTAGCTGCCCACCGTGTTGCCACGTGGGGACATTGGGATAGTAGATAGTATCGTGCTCGCCCCATGTGGCGTTGCCGCGTGACGGATATAATAGAATAATATGTGTTCCAGTTCCTGGCGATGCCTCGTGATGAGAACACTAGGATAGTATTGTGGTCGCCCTTCCTCTCAGGCATCGCCGTGTTGTGACGAGTAGAATGGTTTTGCATTGGGCGGGGCGGTCTAAGAGCGAGAAAACGGAGGGGATGCGGAGGCTTCCGACTGGGGAGGTCAAGGCAGGGTGGGGGGGAGTTTGCAGGAGCAGCACGGGGAAAGGGGGGAGGGAGGTGAGAGGGCGTTCGGCAGGGGGGGCGAAGGGGGAGGGCGGGGGGAGAGTTACGGGTAGTTTCCGGAGCGCAAGAAACGGGAGAGGGAGGGGGGGGTCCAATTGGGGAGGTGAAGGGAGGTGGAGGAGCTTGCAGAGGCCGCGTGTGAAAGAGGGCTTCCGTGGGTAGGCAAACAGGGGGAAGGGGGAGAGAGCGCTTTCGAACTCGGGAGGTGAAAGGGACAGGGGTGGCTACTCGCTGGGGGAAAGGAAGGGGCTGAGCTCCTGGCGGAGGAGCCGAAGCGGGCGAGGGAGGGGGTAGCTTCCGACGCGCGAAAAAAAAACAGGGAAGGGGGGGGGGTCCGATAGGGCAGAGTACAGAGGGAGGGGGATAGCTAAGGGGGCACCTCCCCCCCTTTGCTCGGTCTCCCCCCGTGGCGCGCTCTCCCACCCGATGGCAGGAAGGGGCCCAGAGGCCCAGCAGCCACGCGTCGTAAAGATGCGGCGACGGACGCCCAGGGAGGGGAGGAAGCCCCATTACCATTGGCAGGGCCCCGTCCAAGAGATGTCCCTCTACAGGGGGAAGATTCAAAAATAGTCAAAAGATAATCTGGGGACGGACGCCCAGGGAGGGGAGGAAGCACCCGAAGGAAAGAAGGGGCCCAGAGGCCCAGAAGCCACACGTCGTAAAGATGCGGCGACGGACGCCCGGGGAGGGGAGGGAGCCCCATTGCCATTGGCAGGGCCCCGTCCAAGAGATGCCTCCCCGAGCTGGACACTGGAGATGGCCCTCGGGACTGCCGAGGCGGAGCGACACGCCAACATCACGAGGGCGGTCCCTTTGCATCTTGCGCTGGCTCTGCTGGTGTTAGGTCGGGCCTGTCCCTCTACAGGGGGAACGCTCACAAATCGTCAAAAAATAGTCCCGGGGCGGGGGCTGTTTTTTGGGTATCTTTTGACCATTCTGGAGTTTTGTTTTGCACATTTTTTATATCTTTCATCCAAAACCCCCCTGTAGGGGGACACGCCCGACTTAATGCTGGTGTCGACCGCCCCTGCCCCTGCCAAGGGCGCCGCGCCGGGCTGCGGCAGCGGCAGGGCGCGGCGGAGCCTCAGCGCCGAGCCGGCGGGGTGGCTGTGTGCAACGGACGTCGCGGTGCCGGACGACGACAGCGACTTGGAGGACTCGGCTGCACGCAGGGGTACAGCCAAGACGCTGAAATAAGGAACGCCTCGGGTGCGGAAGGGGCTCGCTGTTCCTTAAGCTCTTCCATGGCTTCTCCTCCATCACTCCTCGTAAGAAGGGGCTTCGTTCCTATGTAGCGTTCCTTCTGGTAGTGCCTCGACTGCAACCATTCGACGGAGCGACACTTGGTGCACCCCAGACAAGCTCGCGTCGTGAAAAAACAGAGGCGGGAGGCTTCTCACCGTTCTAGGCCCCCGGGGGCCCTCGCTGGGCCCGGGGTCCACCAAAAAGCGTTTCGGTCGGGATGAAGAACCAGCCCTGGGGAAAACGGTCAGGACAACCGGGGGGCCCGAATCGGAAAAGCAAGGGGTCCGGGGGGGGGAACTTGAGTTGGAGGACAAAGTCCACTTGCTTCCTGAAGGCAAAGATTTGGGGCATGCGCCAGATACCTTTCTCGCTTTCTAGTTACAAGCGTCTGTGGACACATTGGGCGTCACGTACGTAGATGCACTCAGGGTGGGTCCGTGTATAGATAACGTGGCAGTTGCGTTCGGCGCATGGCAAGGCTAGAGAACGGGTAGATCCGCCCTCGGTAAGCTCTTATTCCAAAGCAGATGCAGGTGCACGCCGATCGTTGGAAATGGGTATTTCTGGATACCCAGATCCCAATTTACACTTCAAGCGCCTTCCCACTTCAAGAGCTGGCCTGTTTTTGCTGCTTCGTGCTATTCGTTAGGCAAGCCCGAACCCAATCTACTTGATCCGCCTTCCTGCTGCATGTTTCCACCTACTTCTTCCGACGGGGCGGGTACTCCCAACCCAGACCCCCGACGTCATGATTTTGTTCATATCGTCGACCCCCAGAGGTCTGGACCCGTTCCCCGGCTGCTTTTTCGTCCCGAGTCGCTCGTTGACGGTCTCGAGGCCCGGCGAGGGCCCCCAGACGCCGAAAACCATCAAAAACCTCCCCTCGTGATGTGTTCATGGCCCCGAGGGGATCTGGGAAACCCGCCGTGCGTTTTTTTGGCGTGGTCCGAAGGGCGGGGGGCCTGGGAGAAGCCCGAGCCCAGAGGCCGAACACCGCGGAAAGCACCCCGCCGTGGCGTTTTTGTTCTGGTCGTTGCCCGAAGGGGGCCTGGGAGAGACCCGAGCCCCGAGGCCGCAGACGGCGAAAAGCACCCCGCCGTGGTGTTTCTCTTGTCGTGGCCCGAAGGGGGCCCGGGAGAGTGCCCGCAGCGCGCGGGCCGCCGCGGTCGCACAGCACGCGGCGCGGCGGGGCCGGGCCGCACCCCCGGGGGGGCCCTTGGCGCCTGCCCATGGCTGTAAGGGCGGGCCTGTCCCTCTGCAGTCAGGAGCGAAAGAAGGACGTACACATACATGAATCCACGCCGTTATCGAAATTTCGCATTGCGCGAATACTCGTATCACGCGGCCGGTCTCGCGGGTCAAGGGGCCGTGTTCATGTACATAGCTGGGCGCGTACGTCCTTTGGGGGCTCCCTCTACAGGGGGAAGGTTCAAAAACAGTCAAAAGATAATCTGGGGACGGACGCCCAGGGAGGGGAGGGAGCACCCGAAGGGAGGAAGGGGCCCAGAGGCCCAGAAGCCACACGTCGTAAAGATGCGGCGACGGACGCCCAGGGAGGGGAGGGAGCCCCATTACCACTGGCAGGGCCCCATCCAAGAGATGCCTCCCCGAGCTGGACACTGGAGATGGCCCTCGGGACTGCCGAAGCGCAGCGACACGCCAACATCACGAGGGCGGTCCCTTGCTCCTGCGCTGGCTCTGCTGGTGTTAAGTCGGGCCTGTCCCTCTACAGGGGGAACACTCAAAAACAGTCAAAAAATAGTCTGGGGACTATTTTGGGAGTATTCTGGGCATCGTTTGAGCATTTTTCGAGTAGTTGTTATTGTTCGTCCAAAATCCCCCTGTAGGGGGGCAGGCCCGACCTAACCATAGCTTGTATGCGCCAGTCTTGAGTCGGGCGTGCCCCTGTACAGGGGGAATACGGTGAAGGCGTTTGTTAAGGAGTAGTCCCAGGAGGCCTCAGACACTGGATGATTCCTTGTCTGATGAGGGCGGCGGCGATATCTCCATGGCCAATCCACGATTGGAGTTCCACCGGCTTCCAGACCCTGGTTTCCTTATCCAATGGTTCCTGATTCAATGCCCCCACCGTATGCAAAAATACTCAAACAATAGCTTGGGGGCGAGTTGCTTTATTATTGTTTGATTTCTGCCTGGCGGAAACACGTTAAGCCCAGACCCCCTCGCGCCGTGAAGAAATCACGACGGAAGGTTTTCCGCAATTTTCGGCCTCCAGGGTCTCTCGCCGTGCTTCGGGACGACTCTGGATGTTTTGGCTGTGGAAGGTTTCTTGATCTTCGATGGTTTTGCTGTGGAAGGCGCGACGTCCCCATAAAAAACATGAATGGCCATCCTGGGGCCTCACTGTTGGGTTTCTTGTGGAAGTCTTCTTGTGGTCGAGCCCCCACTGCAGGTGGAAACGTGGGTGCGTGTTTTGATGATTTGCAATCGGTATACACATTCGCTAAGCTATATTACATTGATAAGGGGAACGAGCACTGACATAAACATAAAAACTCTGAGGTCCGCGCGGATTTCTCGGATTGGCGCTGGACCCTCCTCCCTGGCGCGCGGAGCGCGCCAGGAGCGGCACCAGGGGCGCCGCCAGGGGGCCCCAACGCCGATCCGAGAAACCCGCGCGGACCTTCGGGCTGTTATGCTTACGTCCTTGCTCGCTCCCCTAGCTGGTCTTACAAAGTGTTCATCTGAGGCTACGGGGCCACGGTAGGCCACTCGTGGCGCGCGGCCGCAGGAGTCGGCGCCGTCCCCCCCCGGGCGGTGTCGAGGCGGGGCCGCCGGGGCGCGCCACACGCCCGCGGGCACGCCCAGCGCGGCCTCGAGCGACG
>CAUYUJ010000170.1:0-92500 GCA_963575745.1 Prorocentrum cordatum
TAATGAGACGATGATGGTGATGACGATGATGACGATGATGACGATGACGATGATGATGATGATGATGGTGATGATGGTGGTGGTGGTGATTATCGTGGTAATGATGACGTGTGGTGATGACGATGATGATGATGATGATGATGATGATGATGATGATGATGATGATGATGATGATGATGATGATGGTGGTGGCGTTGGTGGCGATAATGAAAACAGGGGCGTTCATGGCTATGGTACGTAACGAGGCGGAGGGAGCGCACGGGGAGGGGACGAGCACGGGGAAGATGATCATCATGAGTACCCTGATGGTAAGGGGCGGCCAAGGGAGGCAAGGGCGATACACCGATGATGACGATGATGATGGCAATGGTAATGATGATGATGCTGTTGATGATGATTATGATGAGGATGCTGATGATGATGATGACGATAATGATGATAATAATAATAATGATAATAATAATAATAATAATGATGATGATGATGATGATGATGGCAATCAGGATGAAAAGGGGCAATGAGGATGAAAAGGAGCAGGACGAGGACGATGTAGAAGTGTGTGACCTGATGATGCATACGTGCTGATGGTGACGGTGACGGTGGTGATGACTGCGACAACGGCGATGATGATGCTACAGAAGAGACGGAGTTGTTCGGTGATGCTTGTGATGAGTACTACGAGGGATGGTCATGATACGTACCACCGATCATCACGAAGATCCTCATTATCACCACCATCGCAATCATCATCGTATCCATCACAATACAATTTCATGGTTTGCAGCAAGACGCAATGATAGAACGCAGCTGCAACTTTTTTTTTGCACCGGGGCTTGGTTTATCTGGGATTCCCGTAGAGAAGAATGCCCCCCCAACATGCGTGTATGCAGCTTGATGAAGAAGGCGAAGCTGCATACAAACAACTTCGGGGCGGAATGCAATCGATACTGAACAGCACCTTTGACTTGTCATCGTCCGTCCGTACGCCCTGCGTGAGTGACGCTACGCTTCCCGAGTACCATTTCACAAACAGTGCTTGCGCTTTGCGCTTAGGGGTTCGCACTTTTGTTCTCAAGGACTGGCCCGTGTCTTCGGTCTGGCAGCTATGTTGCCGCCGTCGCCGCCCCATCGCCGCCTCGTCGCCCCCCGTCGTCTGGGCCTGTCGGTCGGTCTGGCAGCTCTGTTGCCGCCGTCGCCGCCCCGTCGCCCCCCGTGTGTAGGTCAAGCAAACATGCTGCCGCCGTCGCCGCCCCGTCGCCACCTCGTCGCCGCCTTACACTGCACAACACAGATTGCGCCGACTATATAGTCCCAGGAATACTGTACCAAATACACTGCACCACATACGCCGCCCCACAGAAATTGCATCACATAAATTGCACCACATGGGTTGCACCACGCACGTTGCACCAACTCGATTACACCACGCAGGTTGCACCACATAGATTGCACGACATATGCGGCACCACATACGCAGCACCACGTAGATTGCACCACATAAATTCTCCATTTCCCAATTAATAGAGTCTACCCCCCGGGGATTATCCGGTCCATTTTTTCGTATAGCACTTTATAGATGGTTCTGCCCCATGGCCCATCCGAAATATGAGCTCGCACCATCCGACGGGGGCTGTCATCCCCCCCCAGCCATCCTCAGCCAACATGCTATGCGAGCGCATTCGTTTATCAAAAAACATGAGTTTTTAAACATCCCATGCAACAGAAGAAACGAAGGACATACGCACGCGTGATCGAGCGCGCTTGCCGAGATACTTCAAACACCCTAGGTTTCGCAAGGATTTCGAAATCAAATGTCCGAACAACACATAAAGCATACGGTTTCGCAACACCGATTTTCAAAAACAACTTGCGCGCGCGATCTTGCGAATTCTTCACAAAACCATCGGTTTTCCCGAAATTGCAAAACATGCTACGAAACGGGCTTCGCGCGCGCGCAAATCCATCGCGGGGACCCGTCGGAAAATACTGGACGAAGTGCACGCGCGCGCATCGTCGCGCGCGCATGCCGGAATCCGTCGAAAACCTTCGGTGTCGTAGCGAATTCACAACCGATTGTCCAGAACACATATGAAAACACATGGTTTCGCACCATCAGTTTTTTAATAAAAAAGCGTGCGTTCGCGCTCTTGCGAGTTCCTCAAACAAACCATAGGCTTCTCAGAATTTGGATGGAATTCTGCCAAACGCGACTTTGGCACCGCACGCCGACATCATTCGCGCGCTCTTGCGCGCGTGCTGGGGGGGCACGATCCGTGTCAAATAACACCACGCAGGCCACTTTCGCACGTCGGCCGCGCGCGCATGCCGAACTCTTCCCAAAACCTTCCTCGCCGACGCGGGGACGCCGTCATCGTCGTCGGCGTGATCAGCATCGGCGCCCGCACTGGCCGCGCCGTCGTCGCTGTCAGCATCGCCACCAGCATCGCTACTATCATCATCCTGTCTACCGTTGTCGGCGATGCCATGATGCCGCGCCCGCCCAAGTCGCCGACTCGCACTGAAGTGCCCGCTGGGGTGTGCCCAGCGGTCAGCGCCACCGCGGCCGCGTCGGTCGCGCCAAACCAGCTGGCAGCTGCGCGCGCGTGTTGAGTTGGCCCGGCCGCAAAGATGGACCAGCCAACGCCAAGCATGCATCGCAATCGCCACCGCATGGGTTTTGCAAACCAAGTTGCGGGTGGGTGGGTGTGAGGTCTGCAAGAACATGGGATGTGTCAACTCGTTTGTTAAAATAAATTGCTCCGCGTAGAATTCACAACGGTTGCGCTGTGGGGCGCATGCAGCGTGGTGGAGACGACACAAGAACAACCGGCCCCCAAGTACTTGTCCGCGAATTCGTTCGAGAGGTACACGCCTGGATCAACGTGACCACAGGCAGCATGACCCCCTCCCAACAGGCGGCGGCACTGCAGCGCGGTCTGGGAGGCCTCGCACGGACCATAGCCGTGAGAGTACCCCCCTCAGTCATCAACGTTGGCGTTAATATTGGCGGCTGCCACACTGATGGCGTCATCTATCTCATGTTCCTCCTCAGTACGAAGTTTGAGAACTTAAAGGAGGAATGCCAACACAATCCGGGAACGGCTCTCATTGATTTTTGCGTCCATGCACCACGTAAATTCCTGCACCTGGTTGCTCCACGTACATTGCACCACATCGATTTCTAGAAACACTCCGTTTAAGGTACACGCTGGCCAACATTCTAATGATTCGAAATTCTACGAACAGGAAAACTAGCTATCCGCCGACCCCCGCTGGTCGGGGGTGCAAAGGCGTGTGAGATGGTTGACTGCTTCCCTCCCCCGCTCCCCCTTCCCCACCCAGGGTCCAAAATCGAGTGTCGAGGGTGCGGGGGGGAAGCGGGCACGAGCTCCTCAACGCTCCATCCAAACTCAGTACCGGTCGCCTCCGAGACGCCCAAGATGCTTTCCAAGACGGCGCAAGCCCAGCTCGCCGAAAGATGACCCCAAGAGGACCCCCTCGAGGGTCGCAAGAGTTAACAAATCATTGATTATGCGAGTATGGTTTGACTGGTTTCGTGTTCTCGCATGTTCGGGCGTGCGGGCGTCAGCAAAGAAGCAACAAACGGCGCAACGGGCCGCAAATAGGGCAGCAAATAGGGCCTGGAGGCAGCCCAAAAAGCCGCAAGACGGCGCAATCTACCTCCAAGACGACATCAACAACCCTCAAGAGGCCCCGAGCAAGGCCCAGGAGCGGCCCAAGAGGGGGAACCCGAGAGGACCACAGGATGCCTCCCCCGCAAGATGACCCCCAAGACCCCCGCCATGATCCGAAGAGGCCCTCGAACAAAAAAACCATAGGGACCCCCTAGCCACACAGGGCGTTTGGAGAAGCTCCACAGGGCCGCCCCCTAGGTCTCCAAAAGGCACCGAAGAAACCCTGCAACAGACACGGAAGAGGAGGAGGAGGAGGAGGAGGAGGAGGAGGAGGAGCAGGAGGACGAATCACAGTCAGCTAGGCGGGAAGTGGCATAACGACACACGTACACACGCACACGGAGCCGGACTCCGCTCGTGTCCCCTTTCTGGGGGCCCGGCGGAACGGCGCAGGCCTCCTGCTCCGTGCGGGTGCCATTGATGTGCCCAACGGTTCCCATGCTGACGCTGCCGTATGCTGGGCCATGCTATGATCAGCGCTGCTACGATGCATTGCGCTGTGATCTGGTGATGGGCTACGCTGTGCACTGTCACGGCTGATACTGCTGCGTCGTGTCATACTATGGTATGCTGCGATGCGACTTCACATTGGCCAGTGCGAGTGTCATATCACGTTGTGCTAGTGGGTGTTGGGACATGCTACGCTGCACCACGATACTTCGATGGCAATGCTACCATGTGTTGCAGCATGCTTGGGTAGTGCTAGACTGTTCGATTATGTGGGACACCCCGCTGTAACACACTCTGCCTTATTGTGTTATGCCGTAACATGCTAAACATGAGGTGCTTTGTTATACCGTGACCCACTTCACTGAGTAATGGCTTGGTCGAAGCACGAAACCTCAGCGCGACCCAACGTATGAGGTCGAACATCTTACACTACCGTTTCGGAAAGCACCCCTGAGCAACGCAAGATAATCCCATACAACGAATTGCTTGGTTGCTTCGCGTTGTTTGGCATTCCTTAGTATTGACTGTGCGTTGCCTGCCATCGCTTGGAGTTGCTCGGCATTGCTCGGCATTGCGTTGCACGCATTGGCATTGCTCAACATTGTTCAGCATGCCTTGGCATTGCTTGGGATTGTTTGGCACTGTTTGATGTTAATTTGCGTTGTTTGACTCTGCTGGGCGCTGATTGTCATGGATTGGTATTCGCTTCGCGTTGCTTGGCACCGCTTGGAGTTGCTCGGTATTGCTTGGCATTGCTTGTCCTTGCTTTGCGTTGCTTTGCATTGCTTGGCATTGCTCGGTATTGCTTGGCATTGCTTGACGTTGCTTGGCACTGCTCGGCGCTGCGTGGCATTCATCAGTGTTGCTGGGCATTGTTTGGCATTGGTTGGCATTGCTTAGCGTTGCACGGTATTGCTTGGCGTTGCTCGGCAGTGTTTGGCTTTGGCTTTGCGCTGCGTGGCAACCCCGAGAATCGCCGGGGGACCCCATGCTAAGCAAGGCCAAGCAATTCCAAGCCATGCCGAACAACCCCGAGCAACCCTGGGCAAGCAACTGGGCGACGCCAGACCGCACCTCTGACGAAAGGCGTCGCACCTACTGGCTTCCTTCACTAACACATGAAATCCCATTCGGTAAGCCTGATACTGAAAAAAACGCTGCCAACCAATGCATATCGAACGTCGTGATGTTCTTACGACGTCGGATCTGGGGGTTCTCCTCCTCCTCCTCCTCCTCCTCCTCCTCCTCCTCCTCCTCCTCCTGCTGCTCCTTCTCTTCCTCCTTCTCCTGCTCCTCCTCCCCCTCCTCCTCCTCCTCTTACCTCCTACCTCCTCCTCCGCCTCCCGCCTCCGCCTCCGCCTCCGCCCCTCCTCCTTCTCCTCGTCTCCTCCTTCATCCTCGTCCTCCTCTTCCTCCTCCTCCTCCTCCCTCCTCCCTCTCCTCCTCCTCCTCCCTCCTTCTCCCATCCTCCCTCTCCTGCTCCTACCTGCTCCTCCTGCTCCTCCTGCTCCTCCTGCTCCTGCTCCTGCTCCAGCTCCTCCTCCTCCTCCTCCTCCTCCTCCTCCTCCTCCTCCTCCTCCTCCTCCTCCTCCTCCTCCTCCTCCTCCTCCTCCTCCCCCCACTCGACCTGAGAACTCTACTGGGGGAGTGTTCATTCAAACCTTCGTGCGCATCCAGCATCCACCAATGGCGACAAGCGCGCCCTCAAAGGCCTAGAAAGACAGATGATCGTCATGGATGTCCCATCCACTGTTTTCCTCCCTCTCTCCCCCTCCTCCTCCTCCTCCTCCTCCTCCTCCTCCTCCTCCTCCTCGTCCTCGTCCTCCTCCTCTTCACTCCATCTCCTTCTCCTGCAGCTCAAGAACCCTGACATCTGACGTCGTGCATTCTTCGCAATGTGGCTCCCCAGAGGTCTGGGCATCTCCACGGGGGCCAGTTTTGATCCAGAACTTTGAATAGAGCCTTCTGGTCTCCAAGGGCCTCCTCCTCCTCCTCACCCTCTTTCTCCCCCTCCCTCTCCTCCTCGTTCTTGCCTCCCTCGTCCTACCTTTCCTGCCGTGGGGTTGCGAACTGCGCGACCGTCGCCACATGCGTGAGCTCCTGGAAGGTCCAGCGGGGTGGGTAGTCACGCCTGGGGGGATGCGATCTGCGCAACAGTCGCCCTGTTCGTGGGCTCCTGGGAGGTCCAGCGGAATGGGTATTCACACAGACCCCTGCGAGACCTCGCGGCTCCCTGGGGGGCTACGAATTGTGCAAATGTCGCCACTTGCGTGGGCTCCAGGGAGGTCCAGCGGAATGGGCAGTCACGAAAACTCTCGCGGCTCCCTGGGGTAAACGTCGCCACTTTCACGCTCCTGGGGGTCCAGCGGGGTGAGTCGTCATGCACACCCCTGCGAGACATCGCGGCTCCCTGGGGGGCTGCTTCCAGCAGGGTGAGCAGTCACGCAGACCCCTGCGAGACCTCCGGAACCCAGACTAGACCTCGGCGTTTCTCCGCCTCCCCCCCTCCACGTCTGTCCCCCATTCTGCGTTCGTTGTCATCCTTGTCGTCGCCGTCCCGTTCATCATCTAAGCTGCGCAGGTGTGCGACGCGCGTGGCCCGACATCGTTTGGCGAAGCAGTTCGGAGTGCTGCTTATTTCGCAACGTGCTCTTTTGTGTGGAGCGTTCATATGAACAGTCGCCTCGCGTGAAGGAGCTGGGTACGTCTCGGGTTCGGATGCATTTGCTTGACTGTCCCCAAGCCTTGCGCCCCCCCCCAACCCCCACCCAAGAATTGGAAAATTCATGAATGCCCCACCCTCGTGGTTTCTTCGCGACGCGAAAATTTCAACAGGACGGCCACTAATCGAATCGATAAGTCGGCTTAGCGATCGAAATGGAACGGGTCGGTGGACATCGGAAGCCAAGTCGGGAGAAATCGAATCGGCAGAAATCGGCGGGCCAGTAAGGCCCCCCTTGGAGAACGAAGTCCACATCGGAATCGATCGACACTGGACCGAACCGAGTCGGCGGAATCGAAATGAGCCCCGTGTCAGCGAATCGGGAGAGCGGGCGATGCTCCAGAGGGAACCCGTCGATGTCGCACTCCATCGCCTCCCCGTCCAGCTCGTCCGCGCCTGCGGCGGCGCTCGGGGAGGGCGGCCACGCTCGCCAGCGGTGCTGAGGGAAGATGGCCCCATACCACCACCGCCGAGCACCCAAAGGCGGCGAGAAGGACAAGCATATCTATATATATACATATATATATATACACGCATCGAGAGAGAGAGAGAGACACACAAGCGTTTGCAAACATAGTAATTAACGAGAGGGAGAGGGAGGAAGGTGGGGACAAAGACGAGGAGAGGAGGCCGAGAGGTACGCGGAGACGAAGGAAGAGATGAGGCTGAGACTGGAAGAGGTAAAGAGAGAGAGAGAGAGATGAATACATACAGAAAGACTACGAGTAATACACATTAACTACTGGAGTCACGCCGCGCCTCTGGCGCTGAGGTGTTAGTAGTCGGGCGCATTCGCAACGGCCGTTCCAAGGAGAAAAGCACTGATGACCAATCTGAAAGAGGCCACCGGAAAAAATACTTCACGAGTCGAAAAAGAGATCACAAATAAGGAACGCTTGGGAAAGCCACGCTGGTAGCCATTTGGAGCTGTCTTGGGCTCTAGACGACAAGTCTCTGCTCTACGCTGTCTTGGGCTACATAGCCTCTGCCCGACGACCTTGTGGAATCCGTGGATAAGGAAGACGGGCCCCTGTGCCAGCAGGCGTTCAAGGAGGGGCATGTCTCACCCTTGGCTGTAAGAGCAGTGAAGACCTCACGGGAAGAACCCAAGGGATAAGCGTTCGCTCGCACGTGGACGGGTTTCACAACACACACACACACGCACACAAACACACACCTTGAGACGCCTCGCGCCTTCCTAGCGAAGAGTAAAAGGGCTCTTGGAACCGTTGCCCATAAACCTTAAAGTGTCTCCATGCTCCCTCCAGAGCCCATTGGCTTGGCCTCTTGAATTCCTTGCAGCGTTCCCCGGGTTCTCTTCGGACCGTCGCTTGTGCCTATGAGGCTGCTTCTTATGGCCCCTTAGTACGCTCCTGGAGCCTCTGGAGGGCCTGCTGGCCAGCCCTCCCAAGCCTGACCCCAACACGATTCCGTCGCGAGACCCCCTCTAGATCTAACGACAATGACAACCCAAAAGACAATCCCTGGAAAAAAACCTGAGGACCGCGCCGTCCTGCACACGTCGAACCTCAAGCGCATCGGCACCGCTGGATGCTGGACACCGCATCGGCACCCCTGAGGCCATCTTGGGAACGTCTTCGGGGCCGGCGTGGGCTACCTTGAGCTCTGCGGGCCCTATTTGGGGTGTTCGGGGCCCTCTTGCCGCCTCTGAGGCTATCTTGGGAACGTCTTCGGGGCCGGCATGGGCTACCTTGAGCTCTGCGGGCCCTATTCGGGGTGTTTGGGGCCCTCTTGCCGCCTCGGAGGCCATCTTGGGAACGTATTCGGGGCCGGCATGGGCTAGCTTGAGCTCTTCGGGCCTCGGGGGGGTTGGGGCCCTCTTGCCGCCTCGGAGGCCATCTTGGGAACGTATTCGGGGCCGGCATGGGCTAGCTTGAGCTCTGCGGGCCCTGTTCGGGGTGCTCGGGGCCCTCTTGCCGCCTCGGGGGCCGCCTCGGGAGGCTTCTGGGGGCCCGGGGAGAGAGAGCGGAGATGCCAAGACCGGGCGTGGGTCCCTCCCTCCCTCCCTCCCTCCCTCCTCCCTTCTTTCCCTCCCTCCCTCCCAAATTGCTCCAAAATCCCCTCCCTCCCTCACCGCCCCTCTCCCCTCCCTCACCTCCCCCTCCCTCCGTTCCACCCCCCATCCCCATCTCCTTCCTATCTCCCTCCCTCCCGCCCCGCACCCTCCCTCCCCTCCCTCTCGGCCCTCCCTCCCTCGCCTTCCTCCATTCCTCTCTTCCTCTCTCCCTCCCTCCATCCTCTCCTCAGTCCTCTCTTCCCTCCATCCCTCCCTCCACACTGTCTTCCCCTCCACCCCTCCCTCCCTTCTCCCTCCCTATCTCCCTCCCCTCCACCCCCTCCCACCCTTCTCTCCCTCCCTAAACCCAGCCTTCCCTCCCTTCCTCCCTTCCTTCCGGCCTCCTCCTATCCCTCCTCCAGTTCCCCTCCTCCTTCCCTCCTTTTCCCTTCTTTTCCTCCTCGTCCCTCCTCCTCCTCCTCCTCCTCCTCCTCCTCCTCTTCCTGCTCCTCCTCCGCCACCTCCTGTCTTCCACCCCCCTCCTCCTCCTCCTCCGCCTCCGCCTCCTCCTCCTCCTCCTCCTCCTCCCTTCCTCCTCCTCCTCCTCCTCCTCCCCCATGCCCCTCCCCCTCCTCCCCCTCCCCCTCTCCTCCTCATCCCCCTCCTCTTCCTCCTTCTTCTCCTCCTCCTCCTACTACTCCTCCTCCTTAGTCCTCACTCCTCTCTCCTCACTCCTCACTGCTCCTCCGCCAATATGTTCTTCGATCCGCGGCCCCAGGTGCTCTGGTCACTTCCCCCGAAGCAGTCTTCCGCCGGGAGCCCGTCTTTGATGGGCCAGGGACCGACGACGGCCCCGGGGGCCAAGATGGAAGAGCAACTGCCAGTTGAAAGCTCAGATCGTCGGGGATCGGACGCCGCGGAACAAGCCGCAGCATCGTCGAGGCTCACCACCAGAACCCCAGACCCCATCCTCCCGCGGCGCTCCTCGAGCCCCTGTCGACCTGCGAGCGGCCCAGGAAGCCCGAACTGGGCGAGAACGCCCAGTTCGAAACAAAATTGCAGCGCTCGGGTCTCACAGGGAGGGTGGGGGGCAACCCTGAGCGGTTCCCAGATCTCCGACGTCGTCACCTTTTCACAACGCCAGCCCTGGGAGGCTTACGGTCGGACCGAGGCATAAGATCGAGGTCGGCTCGGGGAGGGTACCCTGATGTGTTTCGTGCTTGTTGGGTGTTCTTGTGCATCCTGGGGGAGGACACACTCGAGAACTCTCGAAGGCCTCATGTTTTTGACATTGTTGTTGATGATGATGATGCTGCTGATGATGATGATGACGATAATGATGGTGATGACGATGATTGTGATGATGATGGCGATGATGACGATGATGATGATTATGCTGTTGATGACGAGGCTGATGGTAATGATGATGATGCTGCTGATGACGATGATGATGAATATGATCTTCATGATGGTGAGTATGAGTATGATGCTGATGACGAGGATTATGGTGAGGATGATGATAATACTGCTGCTGCTGATGACAATGATGATGCTGATGCTGATGCTGCTGATGATGATGCTCATGTTGATGATGATGTTGTTGGTGTTGAACTCTCATTTCTGACAAATAATTATTGTTGATCCCCCCACCGGCGCATACTGCTTTTTCAATCAAACTGTGCCCCTCGACGCTCGCACCTTGTTTCTTGACAGGGGAAATCTTGATGCTCAAACTGGGCCCCCGGCCCCCCGGATTACAACAACAACCGCTCCCGCTTGAGACTTCCTTACAATTTAGCCAGGACCGCCGCTCCCCCCCCCGAGATTCCTTCACATTTTATTCAGGAATCGCGCTCTCGCTTGGGACTTCCTTACCACTTATTCAGGAATCGCTCTCCCGGCGCCCTGGGGTCGCGCTCTCGCTGGAGACTTGCTTGCAATTTACTGAAGAATAGCGCCGTTGCCTTGGAATTTCTTGCAATTTGCTCAAGCGGCGCGCTCCCGACACCCAGGCACCCAGGAGTCGCGCCCGTTGTGGCCCCATGTGCATGCCCTTCGTGGCCCCGCTGTCGCCGTTTGTGGCCCCCTCAGTCCTACGTGGCCCAGTTGCTACCCTCAGTGGCCCCATCGTTTCCTTCTGTGGCCCCGCATTATCTGCCCTTCGTGGCCCCCGCTTGTTCGCGCTCTTCGTGGCCCCATACGCATTCCCTTCATGTCCCCGCTGTCGCCCTTCGTGGCCTACTTCGTGTCCTTCGTGGCCCTGCTGTCGTTCTCTCTCGCTCTCGCTTTTGCTCGTCGTCGCCGTCGTCGTCGTCGTCGCCGTTGTCGTCGACGTCGTCGTCGTCGTCGCGGTCGGTCCCCTGTCCGTCCCTCTTGGGGTCGGGTCGACGGTCCGCGGCTGCCCCGCCGATCAGCGCTGCCGCTGGCCAGGCCGACGGTCCGCGGCCGCCCCGCCGCTTGCCGGGCCCCGGCCTGCAGGGAAGAAAGGAATACCCCCCAAAAGGGGTTCGATCGAAAACGAAGGGGGTGGGTTATCGAGGGTTTGGGAAGTGCGCGTTATTGGACACTCGAGCATGTAAGGGCGAACGGTCTTAAAATGAGTATTGTTGTTGTTGCTGTTGCTGTTGTTGTTGTTGTTGTTGTTGTTGTTGTTGTTGTTGTTGTTGTTGTTGTTGTTGTTGTTGTTGTTGTTGTTATTGTTATTGTTCTTGTTTTTGTCCTTCTTCTTGTTGGGTGTTCTTCTGTCCCAGGTCTGGCCGTGCTCTCGGGGGGCGAGGCCGCCAGGGCCAGGAGAGGGGGCGGGGGGCACCTCGCGGCGCGTCCCGTGCCGGTGCCTTCCCGCTCGCCGTTGTTTTGTTGCCCCAGGCGGGTGCGAAGCGTGTCGGGTCGGGCGCAGAGGAGGCCGGCCGCAGAGGAGGCCGGCATCGGCAGAAGTTCTTAGGGCCTCTAGAATGCCCTTGACGGGATCTCTTATGTAAGTACAACATCTTGGGTGCGTCGTACGGGGCGCTCTTAGATGCCTGCTGCTCGTCCTGTGGCCGTCTTAGGACTGGGGGCTGGCTCAAGAGGCCCAAACACGGAAACTGTCCAACTATTTGCACGAGTTTGCCCCTCTCGCTGTTTAGGTCTCAAGAACGTCGCAAGCACAGCCCCCGAGGACCCAAGAGGAGCCCAGCCCAAAAGGGGGTCCGCGAACGGACTCCAGGAGCATGGTTGGGAATCATCCCCCTCCTTCCCCCAAGATGGTTCCAGGACCCCTGCCAAGCACCCATGAGGCCGCCCAGAGGCCCACAGGGGAACTCCAAAAGGTCGCAACCATGTTCCTCGGAGCCCTTCACCGGGAATCATTGGAAGCACGGCAGAGAATACGTTGCAGCCTTCAATCGCTCCCACTGCGCCTTGACCTGCAACCCAGACGCTGTGGTGGGATGGACCGACGGCCTCTGGATCCATTGCTTCTTGTGTTCACACGACGACGATGACGATGACGATGACGACGACGATGCTGGATCAGAAGAAAGCGTAAAAATCTGTCTAGTTCCCCAAAGCCTTTCCACAACACTCTCGGCCCACCCCGCCGCCACCAGCTCTCGTCGACGAGATCGGTCAGACGGCCCAACACATGAACGCCTAGATGAACCAAAAAGACCTCCGTACATCGCCAAGATGCTCCAAGAGCTCTCGGCAACAACCCTCAAACGGCCCTACAAGGCCTCGAAGACGGTTCCGGACGTCCTAAGAGGGCCCCAACAGGACGCTCAGATGGCCAAAATGATGGCACCAACTGTAGGTCTCCTGCAAGTTTCTGGCTTCCAAGCGGTTCGGCTCAAGATGGTTCCAGGAGGGCCCCAAGGAGCCCAAAGAATGCCCCGCAGAGTCCCATGAGGGTACCAAGATGGCCCGAGGACGGCCCAGGACGGCCCTAAGGCAGCCCAAGAGGAAACAAAACCAGAGACCCCTGCAGCTCAAGAGCGCACCCAAAAGGTGGAAAAGGGCCCCCAATAGGGCAACAGGGCCCAGGGGAGAGAGGTCGCCAAGAAGACCAAAGAGGCCCCCAAAACCGGCTGCCGAGGCCGCAAGCGGCACCAACATGCCGTGAAAGACTCCCCGCTTGGCCACGGGGTGGGCCGCCGACGCACCATAGGCGACTTCGACAACACTTGACCACTGACTCGACAAAGCTCGGGAGACAAACGACGGCCGAAGATTTACTCGAGCTCGCAAATACGTCTCCCTCAAAGAAACTACGAGCCTTTCAAATCTTGACGAAACAGTTGGCGTCAAGCCACTGGTTGCCGTCGGAACCCTGGGTTACTGGCGCAATCGGTAAGATTCGGAAACCGTAGGCCCCATTCCAAACAGTAGAATACCACTCCACAGCAGAGCACGAAACACCTTCTGAACAAGATTGCTGGCCGCCCATCAAGTCTTCTTCAACGCGAATATCAGAGATCCATTCTGTTTCCATACACGCAATAAAAGTTGAAAGCCACGGGTTCGTATTCTGAGGCATTCTCGCCGTCTTCCTCCTCATCCTCCACTTCCCCCCCTCCTCCCTCCTGCTGCTCCTCCTCCTACTCCTTCTTTGCCTCCTGCTGCATCCTCCCTGCCTTCCTTCCCAATCCTCCTCATCCCCTCCCTTCCTCCTCCTCCTCCTCCTCCTCCTCCTCCTCCTCATCGTCATACTTATCCTCATCCTCCTACTCCTCCTCGCTCCCCTCCGACCTCCCTCCTCCTTTTCCACCTTCATGGCGAGAGATCACTTCCCCCGCCCGAAGTGGCGGCGCCGACTAGGGTACCGCTGGGCAGAGTGGACGATTGTCGGACAACCCATGGCCAGGGGCATCCTCACACAAACGGCGCCCCCCATACGTTTTCTAGAGTTCCATGCCTCCCCCACGAGTGGACCCAGGTTAGTTTCGTGGACTCCCCCCCCGCACCCATGGAGGAGCGGCGGACACAACGCGCACAAGGAGAAGCAGGAGAACACAATCACGCTCTGTGCAGTGAAATCTGGAAGGAACGCGACCGAAACGCGTGAGGGTGCTGGAGAAGCGCCTGGCAAGGGGAGGGAGGAGGAGGAGGAGGAGGGAGGAGGAGGAGGAGGAGGAGGAGGAGGAGGAGAGGGGGAGGAGGAGGAGGAGGCGGAGGAGGAGGAGGAGGAGGAGGAGGAGGAGGAGGAGGAGGAGGAGGAGGAGGAGGAGGAGGAGGAGGGGGAGGAGGGAGGAGGAGGAGGAGGAGGAGGAGGAGGAGGAGGAGGAGGAGGAGGAGGAGGAGGAGGGAGAGAGGAGGCGGCGCGCGCGGTAACGAATCGGAGGGCCTCACTGCCGCAGCTGCCGATGACGGGATATCGCCCTGCGCCAGGGGGGCCTCTCGGGGCCTCTTGGGGTCCTGGTCTCGGCCTCCTGGGCCTACACCCTCCTCCCCTCCACCTCCTCCTCCTCCTCCTCCTCCTCCTCCTCCTCCTCCTCCTCCTCCTCCTCCTCACTCCTCCTCCTCCTCCTCCACCTCCTCCTCCTCCTCCTCCTCTCTCCACCTCCTCCTCCTCCTCCTCCACCTCCTCCTCCTCCTCCCTTTGGGGGCGGGCTGGTCTCGGCCTCCCGGGGGCCCCTCTTGGGGCCCTCTTGTGTTCCACCCCGCGGCCGTGGGCAGCGGTGCTGCAGGCAACGCCGTGGTTTCACCGTCCGTTGCTTATGCCCCGTTGTCTTGCGCCAGCTGGCCGCTAGGACATTCCACCCTCGGTAAATCTCAAAAGGTAATGGCCTCGACATGGCTCACACGTTCGCTGTAAGCTCGAGGGTTCATACCACGACAGCGGCAACAAGGTCTGGCAAAGCTTTCGAAATGGCCGGCACAATTGCATGATCCGACAAGTACTTGTAGCCTTCGGGAGGACAATGAGGTTTGCAACGCTCGCAGAGTTTGCCACATTCTTGCATGGTTTTGTGCAAATCGACAACGGTGACATTCCTTTCCGCCATGATCGTGGTCGCAATCTCGTTGAGCTCGAGGACTCGTTTCTCAGATGGGCTTAGAGCACCAGGCACCGAGCGGCTACCGCCAGGCATGGTCGTCAAGAAATAAAGTACAGTGGCTGGTTGCCTTCGCTGCAGTAAGGGTACCTTGGCAGCGGCCAGAATCGTGTCTGCAATTTCGCTCAACCCGTTCTGATACGTGATATTGTCGTCTGCGCCATCGTGAAGACCAAAGTTGAAAGTGATGACATCCCATGCTGGCAAGACATGGCGTGGAGTACGGAGGAAATACTTTGTGCATAGTTGCCCGTATTGAACGCCGTCCGCGTTTCCTCCGCCAGCGTTATCAGGACCATGCTGCACATTTGCCTTGCCGACCAGAGAAGCCCGCACGTTCATGATGTACCCAGCACTAACGCTGTCTCCAATGATCAAAACATTTGGCATAGCAGAGCTGATTGTAGATGGTCCTGGCCCACAGCAGCACCCGCCTGAAACTTTACCGACACCTGCACAACCAGGGTAAGATGTTGAGTTCGGAGGGGCGCAACCATACCCACCAGGCACCTTGTAGGCATCAGGGCTCTTTCCGATGCAGCACGTATCTCCTTCTGGACATTGTGTGCAACCGGACGCACCGCATTTCTGCAAAGGTGGTCCTAAAGAAGAAGTGCCCGTGTTGGTCGCATGACGCGATGGACATGCGGCTATCCCGAGCACATGAATCCGATTATTGCTCCCACAACGTTCGGTTGCATCACCAGTACATGGTTCTGCACGTGTGCACTGTGGATTCTTATCCTGGGGGATCGTGTAAGGACCAAAGCCGTGGTCGCAATAGCAATTGCCTCCGTTCTCCAAGCCAGCAAGAGATCCAGCTCCGAACCCAGCTAAGCAACACAAATATATGCAACGCTCTTGACTCATATTATTATCATTGGAAGCAGCGAGATACTTTAAAACACGTCGTTCTCCATCTGGCGTTTGGTACGGGTCGACGAAGCAGCCAATCGCCGAGGGCGATACACACTGATTGCTACAATCGGTAACATGTGGCCACGTTGCAGCTAACATGGAGAGCGCACGCATCTTCCAGGAAGATGTTCTCCAAGTGGCCTTGAGCCAACTGGTTTGAGTCATGATGATGTTCTCCGTCAGATTTCGCCCTTCTGCTAGGGTGCGGCCAAGAACCCTTGGTTTTCCGCAAAAGCTTCCTACGAGGCGTGCAACACTGTCTTGAGCCAAAATGGCTACGGACCATGGTTTCAGCGCCCTTGGCCGCGGCAAGTTCCCCGACACCGCGTGAACCGCGCAGCCTTTGGGCGATCTTAGCGCTCGGAGTTTCCTAGGGATTCGGATCTATTGTCGGACGAATCTCGCGATGTGGAAAGCGTCTAGAAACATCGATGTGCATTGCTTTGGAAAGGCTGTCGGGAACATGGACATCGAGGTTCCCGGAAGGCACTCTAGGAACATGGTCTAGGACGTGGACGCGATGGCTTCGAGAGGCTCTGGACCCTCGGGTCGGCTAAACGCAAGAGGATCCCGGGCAAGGGTGGCCTCCAGTGTGCGGCTTCAGTGGGCTCCCCCAGCCCCACCAAAGCGGCACGCGTGCTCGAATCTGGCCCGCCTGCGCCCGCCTGAAGCCGCGCACCAGAGGTCACTCCAGCGAAGGATCACTCTTACGCGTGCGGTCGATCGATCAGGGGCGTCTTAGGGCTACTCGACGGCGTCTCGGGGGCTAGGGGGCCTCGTGAGGGCTGGCTGGCGGTCTCGGGCTTTTTCGAACCTCTGTTGAGGCTCTCCAGGTGGCTTCTTGGGCGTTTTGGGCGGCCTCCTGGACCGTCTTCGGGCCCTCTTGGGCGTTCTGGGGGTCCTCTGGAGGGACTCGTGAGCTGCTTTCGAGCGATGTCGAAGGCCTCTTAGGCCGTCTGCGGCCATCGGGCATCGGCCAAACCGCGTGTCGTCGAAAGGCTCTCGGGGCTTCCTCGACGCCATTGTTGCTGCCCTTGGTCCACTTTCTGGACTGGTGACCTGTCTGTGGGGCTCTCCTCCTCCTTCTCCTCCTCCTCCTCCTCCTCCTGTCTCCCTACCTCCAGCTTTCCCAACTTTCTTCGATTTCCCCGCTGTCCTGGCTTTCCGAGCTTTCTTCGCTTTCCCCGCTTTCCAAGCTTTCCCAGCTTTCCTAGCTTCCCCAACTTTTCAAACTTTCCCTGCTTTCCAGCTCTGTTAGCCTTCCAAGCTGTCCCACTTTCCAACATTCCTGCTTTCTCGCTTTCTCGGCTTTCCCATCTTTCCCAACGTTCACTGCTTTCTCAACTTTCCCACCTTCCCCGCTTTCCCGCTTCCCAGCTTTCGAAATTTCCAAACTTTCCCCGAGTTTCCCGCTTTCCTCCGCTTTCCCACCTTACCCCGCTTTCCCAACTTTCACGCTTTCCCAACCTTCCCGGCTTTCCAAGCTTTCCCCGCATTCACACTTTCCCACCCTGCCCTGCTCTCCAACTTTCACTGCTTTCCCCGCTGTCCCCCGCCTTCCGCGCTTGCCAGCTTTCCAGATTTCCAGGTTGTCCAGCTTTCCCGGCTTTCAGCTTTCCTCAGCTTCTCTTTCCCAGCCTTGTTCGCTTTCTCAGCGTTCCCCAGCTTTCACCCAGCTCCCCCAAGAGGCCCAAGGGGACCCCAAGACGCCGCCAAGGAGCCCCAAGAGACCCCCCAGAGGCCCCCAAGAGGCCCCTAGGAGGCCCCAAAGAAGCCCCCAAGAGGCTTCAAAGAGGCCCCATAGAACGGTCGAGGGCCGGCGGAATGAGCGAAGCGATTCAATAAAAAACGCTCTCTTTTCGATAATCCCCAGAACGTGCGTTGGCCCCCGCGTGTGTTTGCCCGTCGAGGCCCTTCGGTGCGACGCAGGCGATGCAGTTACTGCTCTGCTGGCTGGGCTGAAGTGGGGGTAAGCACACACACACACATTGGCCCAACACCGAAGGACAGGAGACCATCGAAGGACAGGAAGCAACCCTGAGGAAGTAAAGGAACTAACACCTGAAGGAAAGGAAGGAACCCTGAGGAAGTCAAGGAAGTAACACCTGAAGGAAAGGAAGTGTCACCTGAGGAAGTCAAGGAAGTGACACCCGAAGGAAAGGAAGTAACACCTGAGGACCACCGATCCTCGCCACCGCAGGAAACTGAAGGGGCCCCAGGACACACAAACAAATACACACAAATAGAACGATTCCCCATATATATTCCCATATTGTCTGGGTTTCTGTCTTCCCCCCCACACTTCCCATATTTTCCCCATATCTCCTGGGGGATCGACGATGAATTGTGTCTGTGTGTTTCTTCCCCTCCTGCGAAACGCACAACACCGCACCGCCCCCGACGCCGGTGCCCGCACGCGGGGCGAAGGGCGGCGCGGGCGGCGCGGGCGGACGCCGGCCTCGCCCCGCCGCCGCCGAGGCCCGCGCGGCGCCCGCGCCGGCGCCGGAGCCCGCGGCGAGCCGTGCCTGGGAGGGAAGAGGGGCATCAATGAAGGGGCCCGATGGTCCAGCATCGTCATCGATGGTTCTCGCCGAGAAAAAATGCACACGTCCGAGCGATGCCGGGCCCCCCAGGGAGAGAAGAGGAGGCCCGAGGACGGCCCGCCACACGGGCACAATCTCGTGGCCCTCGCCGAGCCACGGGCTCCCCCCGGGGGCAGGACCGGTCAGCATCAGATCGATGGAATCGGACGGGATCGAGACGAGCCTCGAAGCTTTGAAGGGGCCCACAGACACACAAGTAAATACACGCAAATAAAACAGATTCCCCATAGTTTCCCATATGTTCTGGGTTTTTGTCTTCCCCCCCACTTCCCATATTTTCCCATATTTTCTGGGGAATCGACGATTCATTGTGTCTGTGTGTTTCTTTCCCCCCTGAATCTAGTCGGGCATGTGCGAAAAAAACGGGGGCGGCGGCGGCGGCGGACGACGGCAGTGTCGTGAAGACGTGCTCAACTCTGAGAAAAACTCTGTTTTGAGGAGCCTGGGGCCTGTACAGAAGCGAGGGCCCGGGTCAACTCGCAGAGTAAGAATGGAAAGAGAGCTGGCCAGTCTGGTGTGCCACCCGTCTGTGTCGACGTGCTTTGGCCTCAGCTCTATAGGCAGAGTTTGGGCGAAACAATCTAATTCCCCGAAAATAGCATGCTCATAAGCAGCAGCTCCGGGAAATGACAGACGTGACTCGACATTGTAGTCGACGAAGGCAAGAGGTACGGTCTGGAATTGGATTGGGGCAAGACTGTAATGCATGAGCGTGCACAATTATGGCGCGATTGTCTCCCATACTGGTGCCCCGCTGACAGCGGTGGAGCAAGCAATGTATCTTGGTGGCCTGTTGAACGTCAATGGCATAGTAAAGCCAGAAGTGACCAGGAGAATCGGTAAGGCCAAATCCGCCTTTCAGAAATTGTATCAATATTGGTCTCACGCCAACATCAGCCGCGCCAGACAAATATAAGTGTACAAAACGATCGTTTTGCCGAAGTTGTTGTACACTTTGGAAACGCTTTGGCTGCTGCAGGCAGACAAAGACCGTTCAGACAGCTTCCACACGCAATTTTTAATGACTAGTTCTAAGACTTCCAAGCGCATATGTTTCACGAGTGTCTGATAAAAAGGTTTGGGAGCGAGCGGGGGAACACCCACTGAGCTCCACACTTCGCTGGCGCCAAACGGCGCTACACAAGAAAATTGCAGCGTTGCCCGGAGCCGAACCTTTCAGACTTTTAACATGCCAGCCTGGCACCGACCTGCCCAGAAGATGGGCGCACTGGCGACGCAGGGGAAGGCCTAAACAGCAGTGAGCCCCTTGCGTGTATAGCCTTCTGCCTACACCTTCGCTTTAAGTGTGGCGCTTCTGTTACCCCTCTCCTCTCCTCCCCCTCCCCCCCGCGTGGCGCCGATACGTTTGCTGGTGAACTCGTATCGTTCTCACTGCCTGCATTTCTCTGCCCAGTCCGAGCCTGGGGCTATTGCTGGTGTTTCCGGTCACACGCATCACTATTTATTTTGCCAATGCGTCGTCTGTGCGCCAGGCTTGACTGACTGACAAAAAACAAGAAATAGGCAAACATAGTCAAAAAAAACGTCCCCTGACTATTTTCGGAATATTTTTGAGCATGTCCCCTGTAGAGGGACAAGCCCGACTTAAGACAAGCAGGATCCGTCAGCATGGAATCGGGAGGTCGGACCGAGTCTGAATTGGGGATGGGCAGAGCTCCCTTTAGTAAAGCGTGGTTCAATGAAAACGACCTCGGGCCCAAACCTGGCGGGCGTAAGCCTGGAAAATGACGGCCGCGGCGCCCTCTCGAGAAAAGAAATCGGACAATTCACTAATCGACGTGTCAGGGTGGGGGTTCTGCCCAACTCGGACAGAAGGTGCGTCGGACCCCCCCCCCCTTGGGTCATTGAAAAAACCCGGCGGGCGGTTTCTCGCTGTGTTCGACCTCTGGGGCTGAGTCGGGCATGCCCCATATACAGGAGGACTATTCAAGAATAGCTCAAAGATAATAGGGTGACGATTTCATGTGTCTTCGCTATTGTTAGTTTTGTTGACAACTGCTTGAGTATGTCTTATTCTTATCCCAAAATCCTCCTGTCAGAGGACATGCCCGACCTGACTCTGGGGGCCCTTGCCAGACCTCGAGCCGTCCAAAAAACAGCTCGGAAGGACAAAACTGGGACCTGGGGACTGGTCGAGAACTTCGGGGTCGACGTTGTGAACAAAGCATGACGTCGGTTGGCGGTGAGCGAGGGGGGAAGCGAGAAGGAGAAGGCCTTCTCAGAAGGCGGCGGGGAATCTCAGAAGGCCCCCGGCCTTCTGAGAGGTCTTCGTGTCTTCAAGGGAGGCTCAAGCAGATTCTCGGAAGGCCAGGCGACTTCCGAGCCTTCTGAGAAGACCTTACTCCAGATTTCGTAATAAAGGGAGAGGGGTCTCATTTCGGGGGGGGGTCTCTTCCAGGCTATCTTGGAGGGCCTGGGGGGTCTGGGACCGATGTTTTGGAGGGTTCTCCCACGGGGGAGGTCTGAAATGGCTTGTCTTGGAGGGTCCAGACCCCCTCCCTTTTATTACGAAATCTGTAGTATCCTTCTCGCTTCCCCCCTCGCTCGCCGCCGAGTCGGGGGTCTGGGTCGGATCGGGCGGCACGGAGCCGAGGTCGAATGGGATCGGCTGCGCCGGGCTGCGCAACAGCGCCGTGCGAGCATCGGGCCGCATCGGATCGCCAGAATTAAAGGGGCAAATGAATACACACAAATAAACAGATTCACCATATTTTCCCATATTTTCTGGGTTGCTATCTTCCCCCCCACTTCCCAGATTTTCCCATATTTTATTGGGAATCGACGATTCATTGTGTCTGTGTGTTTTTTCCCTCCTGAAGAATATACACTCGGATCGGATCGAGCTGGCCGGAGCCGATCTCGGATCGGAGCGATCGGATCGAAATGGACCCTGAAGAAGCGGCATACGGTCCACCCGCAGACCCCCCCCTCGCGCCGCGAAAAAAAAGACACAACGAATCGTCTTTGGTGTGTGGTTCTGTCCTCGGCCTCCTGGGGCCCTCGCCGGACTCGAGGACCGTCACAGACCTGCGCGGGATGAAAGGCGGGTCCAGGGGAAGGGGTCGAGACCTCCAGAGGTCCACGCTGTGAAAAGTCATGGCGTCGGGATCTGGATCGGAAACGTTTGCTTCGCGAGTCGCGGCGGCGGCCTCGGCGACACGCTATGTCCTGCGAGCGGATAGCCTGTCGCTCCGCTCTCCGGGGCGGGAGGCTGGGAACGGCTCGGGGCGTTGACGCTTGGGGACTGGGAAATGGTCAGCGTATCGCGCCGAGGCGCGGTGGGCCAGAACTGGCGGCGCGACACGCAAAGCCAAAAATCCCAACCGTAAACGTAAACTGTTGGAGGCTCGCACGGACCTCTTGGATCGGCGCTGGACCCCCCTCCATGGCTCGCGGAGCGAGCCAAGGAAGGCGCCGGAGGCGCCGCCGAGGGGGGCCCAGGTGCCGATCCGAGCAATCCGCGCGGAGATCCGAAAGCTTATGTTTATCAGAAGGCATAAGATCCACTCTAATAATAAGCACCCCCTACCGTACGTTTATGCAGCTTTTCTCTCTTCGACTGCCTGCTCCTTCTCGTGCCAGTGCAGCTCGTAGGCGGCCTGCGGGCGCGCGCGCGGCACGGGGGCGCCGAAGAGACGGCTGCTCAGGACAGCTCCTCCTCCTCCTCCTCCTCCTCCTACTCCTCCTCCTCCTCCTCCTCCTCCTCCTCCTCCTCCTCCTCCTCCTCCTCCTCCTCCTCCCTCCACATCATCCTCCCCCTCCTGCTCCTGCTCCTGCTCCTGCTCCTCCTCCTCCCCTCCTCCTTCTCCTCCTCCTCCTCCTTCTCCTCCTTCCCCCCCTCCTCCTCCTCTTCCTCCTCCTCCTCCTTCTCCTCCTCCTCTCCTCCTCCTCCTCCTCCGCCTCCTCCTCCACCCCTTATCCTTATAGGTAACTCCTCCCTGTCGGAACCCGAGGCCGGTCAAAAGGGCGGACTGGGCGTTTCGATTGAGACGCCCTCACAATCCATGGTCCTGAAGATTGAAACTTGCAAGGGCTTCACGGATGGAGGGCGGTTCGCTTTCAAAACGTGGCTCTCGCCTCAGCGCCACGCGCATTCGTTTTAAACGTTTGTAATTGCTTCACGGATGGAGGGCGGCTCGTTTTTTAACGTGGCTCTCGCCTCAGCGCCGCGCACAGTCGTTTTAAACGCTTGTAAGAGCTTTACGGATGGAAGGCGGCTCCCGTTCAAGATGTGGCTCTCGCCTTAGTGCCGCGCACATTCGTCTTCAGAATTTCTATCAATTTCAAGGACTCTCGTGGTTAACGTTCCAGAAATGGGGCTTGGGAACGATGTCGGAGTGTCAGGGCGCAGCAGTCACGTTGATTCCTGGTGCTCAAGTTCCAAGAATGGCGTTCTGGCACGATTCAGGACCGTGAAGACGCTACGAAAACGGTGATTCGCGGCGTTGAAGGCCCAGGAATGATGTCCTGGCACATTTCGGGATTGTCAACTGGCTGTCTCCCAACGGGGCATTTCCCTCAGTGACTATGAATCCGTGTGGAAGCCCATGAAGAGGGAACTTGGGGGAAGGGTTTATTGCAGTATCGTTGATGGGGGTTGGGTTTACAGTGGTCCTCTACCTCCTCCTCTTCCCCCCTTCCTCCATCCCTGTTCCTTATAAACGACTCCCCTCCATCGCACACCCAGACGTGTCCGCAGAGCGGGCCAGGCGATTCGCCTAAAACTTTCTCGCCACTTCGGACCCTGAAGACTACCATTCGCAACAACGTCACGGATGGAGGGCGGGTTGTCTGTACAAGGCTGCTCGTTCTTGCCTTAACGCCGATCACAATTTCCTCATACACTTGCAACAGTTTTCCGGTTGGAGGGAGGGTAGTTTTCAAAACGTGGCACTCGACTTGGCGCCGCGCACATTCGTCCTGAAAAATCGCAACAGCTTCACGGAAGGCGGGCTAGTGGTCTTCAAAATGTGGCTCTCGCTGTGACGCGTACATTCGTCTTGAAAGGTTGCAGCAGCTTCACGGATTGAGGCGGCGGTCTTCGAAAGGTAGCTCTCGCCTCAGCGCCGCGCGCATTCGTACTGAAAGTTTGCAACAGCTTCACGGATGGAGAGCGGGTGTTCGAAACGCGGCAGAGGAGGAGGAGGAGGAGGAGGAGGAGGAGGAGGAGAAAGAGGAGGAGGAGGAGGAGGAGGAGGAGGAGGAGGACCAAGAGGCCAGAGGTGCGCGGGGGAGGTGTGCGGGGGCCAGTGCCCGCCAGTGCGGTCCCCCCGAGGAGCGCCCAGGCGAGCGGCGCGGAGGAGGAGCTCCCCAGGCGCGCTGGTGGCGCAGGTCGGGGAGGTCCGCGCAAGGCGGTGCCCGCCGCCCCGCGCGCCCGCGAGGGGTCGGGCGGAGAGCTGCCACGGGCGACGCAGGGGCGCCTGTCCTCCTCCTCCTCCTCCTCCTCTCCTCCTCCTCCTCCTCCTCCTCCTCCTCCTCCTCCTCCTCCTCCTCCTCCTCCTCCTCCCCTCCCTTCCTCCTCGGTCGGCTGGTCGGCGGGTCGGTCCAACTCCAGGCCGTGGGCGACACGGTGGCGCCTCCCCGACCCGCGGGCGGGCGCGCTTCCCTGGCCCGGGCGTTGGCCGTGCTGGGTTTGGCCGCCCCGCGAGCCCGCGAGGGGGGCGGGCGGAAGCCTGCCGCGGGCGACGAGGTGGCGCCTCCCCGATCCGCGGGCGGGCGTGCTTCCCTGGCCAGGTTGTTGGCCGTGCTGGGTCTCGTGAAGTGTATCTGGGGACGTCCATCCCGCCCCATTCGTTCCACTCGGCGGAACTGCCGTCGCACGAAGGAACGTCAGCTACGGCAGACTTGGTCCAGCGATTCGGGTATGTTGCGGGGGTCTCTGGGGCCCCATCGCTAAACGGCTCCCCTCAATTACTTGGGGTCCCGGCTATATCCGATCGGCGCCCTCCTGGCCAGCGGGACGGCGCGGACACCGTTCTGCGGGCATCTGCCAAAAGATGTCACCGCGACCTCGGCAGAACTGCAGTGGCCGCTCTGCGGTTCCTGGCCGCGCGCCACCGGCCCTCTTCCCCGGCAGACCTCCGGCGCCCCTCGCAGAGATCGGGGGCGGCAGGCCCGTCACCGAGCTTCTGGCCGCTGGGGGGCTGAATTTTCGTTTTGATTCAGTCTTGTCGGTCGTTTTGCCGTTCGTTGTGCCCTGCCAGTTTTCCTGTACCTCCCTGCCGAAACGAGAAACCAGACACAGCCGAAGACCAGCAAAACAGCGTCCAGGTACAGCCCTGGGCTAGTTTGGGCCTCGGGGCCGTCAGAAAGCGACTCGGGATGAGCAGCAGGCGCCCCGGGGGAGCGCGTCGAGAAGAGCGAGGCGCCGGACGACTGGGGCCCCCTCCGTCCCAGAGGCCACGGTTTGCCCCCCCCCCCCCCCCCACCCCCCCACCCACCCTCTGGAGGTTCGAGGAGGGCGGTTCTGGAAGGTCTTCGGACGACTTGGACCTCTGTTGGCACTCGTTGGGCCTCCGAGGGCCTCTGCATCGGGGGCGTCCAAGAGGGGGGCGTTCAAAAGGGGGGTGCAAATCATGGCCGGCAGCATGTGCGCGGCCCAGGGGGGGGGGCCATGGACGTAATGAAATAATGAGAGGCGCCATGAAGTCTGGAGAAATATCATGGCCCACGCCATGTGATGTCGCCCCCCCAGTCATCACCCCCCTCTTTGTCGCCCCCGACTGCAGACGCCTGGGCATGCTAGGATCCGGGGCAGCAGCAAGCCTTACCATCGCCCTCGGATCCCTCCCAGGCACCATCCTGACCTGCCTTTCGAGCGGCAGCCCGTCGTGGCCACGGGAAGGAAGCAAGACGCGCTCTGCCTCCCTCCCATCCCCCGCCCCTCCTCGCTCCTCGCTCCTCGCTCCTCGAGCCTCCCTCCTCTCTCGCTCCTCCTCCTCTTTCTCCTCCTCCTGCTGCTCCTCCTTCTCCTGCTCCTCCTCCTCCTCCTCCTCCTGCTGCTCATCCTTCTCCTCCTCCTCGTTCTCCTCGTCCTCGTCCTCGTCCTCCTTCTCGTCCTCCTTGTCCTCGTTCTTTTTCTGCTTCGTATTATTCGTATTCTTCGTCTCCTCCTCCTCCTCGTCAAATCGGGTAGGAGTTAACCTGGGGCAATTAAGCGGGGGGGTAATCGGGAGTGCAGGAAAACTGAACTGCCACCCTTTTTATCGAAAAGGTGCAGACGTCCGACAACATGTCTTGCAGTCGGTGTTCTCTGAGCTGTGGACCCTTCCCTGGGGGTATTTTTCTGGTCCAGGGTACAGTAGTGATGGCACGGCCTCCCGACGCCGAGCTTGAGGAAAGCACATCAGGATTGAAACAGACAATCCTCCAGATGTCTACAGTATTCGGCCTGACCTGAGGAACGATACGTAAGGATCGAAGCCTTTGTTTTGGAAAGGTGGTCTACGAAGTCCGAAGAAACACCAAGGGGGCTCGCCGCCAAAAGGATAGCGGAGAACATGCAAACAAAAGGAACGACCGAACCCATTCTTGAAAGTAAGTGTTCCTCATTCAAGCTGGACCCTGTAGATGTCTATGTTCTGCACCTCTCGCCTGCGGTCGGGAACTTTTGCTTATCGCGTGTCGCGGCGGCAGCCCCGGCGACACGCTGTGCCCTGCGAGCGGATGGCGTGTCGCTCCGCTCGGCGGGGCGGGAGGTCGAGAAATGCTCGGGACGTTGACGATTGGGGACTGGGACATGGATGCCCTGTGCCGCGCCGAGGCGTGGTAGCAGAACTGGAAGCGCGGCACGTTAAGCCAAAGTTCCTGACCGTACTTCCAGACGTCCGACAGCGTCATTATTTTAATCGATGGCCCCACAGCTGTGGACTCCTTCCCTGGGGTGGTGCTTCTTTTCCAAGATATATGCGGGATGGCCTTGGGACGCGGAAGCGGCCTCCCCCAACGCCGAGATTAAGGGAAGCACGCCAAGATTGAAACAGATAACGCTTGAAACATCTCTGTTCTAACCCCCCCGTCTATCATCCACCTCCGCTACCTTCAAGCCAACTAAGAATAAAAAGTTCCCCAACGAAGCACCCTGTTAGCAGCAAAAGTGAAGGGGCGGGACAAGGGCGAGAGCTGCCGGAGCGGGGGTGTGGCCACGGCCATGCGCACGTACGTCTTACTGGGGATCGTGGCCGTCCGCACGCACAATGCGGCTGTCACTGTGAAGCGAGAGCATGGCAATTGAGGAGGCCCAGGCGAGCGCGCGTCGAAAGGACCCCCCCCAAGAGAAAAGCCGGGAGTGGTACGGCGCTCGCGCGGCCGCAGCCCCGCCGCGGGACAGTCCCCCCGAAGCGAGAGGACCCCGAAGACAGCAGCCTCGCGGAGAAGGGCAGCGGCGCAGCGGCGGCGAAGCGTCAAGGCAGCTGGAGGGATGGACCAGGAGCGGCGATGGAGGGGGGGCGGTTGGAGGGGAGGGGAAATGGGGGGTGGCAGAGGAGCAGAGCCGCGCGGTCTTGGACAGTGCCCAACTCGCGCCGCGAGCGAACTGAGCAGAAGGGCGGGGGCGAAGCGCTTCGCCGCCTGCTGTGGCGCGGCAAAGCGAAAAAAAGATGCAGCGTTACGCTGCGCCGGGCAACCGGCGACTGCGGCGAGTGAAAGCCGGCCGCGTCGAACGAAGGGGGAAGCCCCCCCTGGGCGCGACAAACGAGGGCGTTGCCACTGCAATGGAATAGCCGCAGACACGCGCACGCCCGTGGAAAAAGACGGGCCCGCGCGTCGAAACGAGGATATCGCCACGCAGCGCAGCGCGATTGCAAAGCAGAAAACACGCACGCGCGTCAACGCGAAACCGCCGCCACGCAGCGCAGCGCGACTGCGAGGCAGAACAGGGGCGCGTCGCAACAAGATAACCGCCGCACTGTGCAGCACGACTGCGAAGCAGACAAAATATGTCGAAACGACGATGCCGCCACAGTGCAGAATGACTGCGAAGCCGAAGCACAAGTGTCAAAAAATTAAATTGCAAAGTTCCAATGTAAAGCGCGCTGAATACGCAGCCCCCTACGACACGAGGGCGCTGGGGGCGAGCATTAGCAAACCGAAGGTGCCCTGACCAATACGAGTCGCGATCCACAACTTCGCCGCAGACACGCTTCTGAGGCCCGCGGCCCCCCCCCCGGCAACAATCCCAGCCAAATCCCGGCCGCCGCCGGGCAATGTCCCAGCCAAATCCCCGCCGCGGCCTCGCCGCGGCCCCGCCGCCGCCCAGCCGCGGTCCAGCCTCCGCCCAACCGCCGCTCCCCCCAAAAAACTGCCACCCCTTTTTTTATATGTATATATATATATATATATTATATATATATTATATATATATATATACAACAAAAAAAAACGCCAGCAAAATCCCAGCCGCATACCCGCCGCGGCCCCGCCGCGGCCCCGCCGCCGCCCAGCCGCCGCCAAGCCGCATCCCAGCCGCGGGCCTCTCCCCGGGGGCCCCTACGTGGCCTCATGGGACCTCGCAGGATGGAGGGGCGCGATGGGAAACACGAGGTTCGCGACGGAGGAACACGGCTGCAGGAGGGGGCAGGAAGACCGCCCGGAGCGAAGGGCGGGAGGAACGGCAAGGAGGGCGCGAAAGGAAGGCGGGAAGGCGACGAGGGGAATAAGGAGGAGGAGAGAGGCGGAAGGAGGACGGACGAGGGAGGCTAGAGGGAAGACAACGTAAGACAGGAAGAGGAAAAGAGGAGGGACCACCGATCCATCGATGAGGATTGAGAAATGACAAACCTAAGGAGGACAAGGGCAGGGGGGAGAGGATAAGGTATTGGGCCTGCGCATAACTGGGAAGACATACTAGTGACGTGAAGAAGAAGAGGGAACTGTTGGCGACAACGAATACGACAATGAGAATGGAAGCAAGTCGTAACATACTTGTCTGGATGTATTTGGTTCGATGTGGACCTCCGCAACTGTGGGATACAACGTTATTGGGCCGCCGCATGTTCACCGCGGCGAACGGCAGCGTCGGCGCCAGGGCCGGCGCGCGCGAAACGCACCGGAGAAACTCGACAAATTCAAATGACGAAGCGCGCACGAAAGGCCCCGAAGCGGACGCAGTTGTAACGATTCGGCGCCGTTCGCTACGACGACATCGCTGGCTGCGCAAGCCTGACACAAGCACGCGCGAGAGACTGCCGCGCCATAGCCACGCTAAACGCGCATTCCAAAAAGCCAGCTGCAAGGAAAAAAAAACACGCGCAAAGATGTGCGAGAGCACGGGTGGGGTCAGCTGGATGTTGGCTTTGTTTCTGTTCGAATTACACTTGGGGGGAGTCATTTTTCGCCTGGGCCTCCTCAATGGCAATGTTCATATAGCTCAACGACTACAGAATTGAATTACATACGAATTGAAAAATCAAGTAAAATTTTACTTGGTGTTTTTTGTTCACGATGGGGAAGGCTGGAAAATATGATGCTGATGAATGGGGGCGGGCGATGTGAGAGATCCGAAGACATGTGAGGCGGGATCGAACCAGGGAGGATACGATTGAGAATGATGATGTGCCAGAGGGACATTAGAAGAGTAGGGGAAGGACGGCGCCGACGGTCGGCATGGCTGGAGTGGCGCGTGGGAACCACGCCCGCCTCATGTCGCAGCAAGCAACTGCGGCAACGTCGCCCATCGAGGCTGCATGTGGCTCAGGCACGTCCGTGAGATTTTGAACTTTGTGTGAGGCCACAATCCTGAACATTTCGTTGGATGCGAAAAACAAAACAAAACAGCAATGACATGGGCGCGGGCACCTCCTTATTCCCCCTCCCTAAGTAAGAGAGGAGTAGACAACGCGCGCATCACCGCTAGAGTATGCACATTATAGAAATAAAGCAGGGTACCGATACGCGTCACAGAGCAGCAGACTGGACGTAATCTCCATAGGGGAGGAATAGACCAGAGAAAACACGAGAGTTAGTGCATGCGTCGAGCAAGTTTGTTCCAGTAATGCGGAAGGTGAATCGAGTACGACTGGCTCCTGAGCAACGAAGCGCGAAACCCACATGAGCACCGACGAGTACTCCAGAACAGGAAGGAGTCATGTGAAACCAGTGTGTGGCATGTGGTAGTAGGACGACGTAGAGCTGGTATATACTCATCGTGACGAAAAGCCATACCATGTGCAATTGGGAGCGCAGCATTTGTGAACACCCTCCTCGGTGAAACCTCCTACGGGGCAACGCATCGGCAAGTGTCACTGGCGCGTCCCTTTCAGCTCCACATGCGGCTACGAAGCGCGCGCGGGGTGCGCCACAATGCGTGTGTGTGTGTGTGTGGTCTGTGTGTGTTGGTGTGTGTGTGTGTGCGTGCGTGCGCGTGTCTGTGTGTGTGTGTTGGTGTGTGTGGTGTGTATAAGTGTGGTGCTGGTGGTGGTGGGTGGTGGTGGTGGTGGTGGTGGCGATGGTGGTGGTGGTGGTGGTGGTATGTGCGTGTGTGTGCGCGTGTGTGTGCGTGCGTGTGTGTGTGTGTGTGTGTTGATGCTGGTGGTCGCGGTGGGTGGGCGGGCGGAGTGAATGGGAGGGTGTGGGGGGAGGGGGCGGGAAGGGGGGGGGGCATGCTAACGTCGTCACTTGGGCCTTAGATGGGGCTCCTCATGGGCCACGAGCCGTCTGAGGGGCGCGTCGTAACGGGCGACGCGGGCGCGCGTAAACGTCGCCGTCGGGGCTTCAAGCGAGGCCCCCCGTGGGGCCACGGGACGCGTTAGCGGTGCGCCGTGATGCGTGGCGCGGGCGCACGCAGAGGTCGCCAGTGGAGCTATAGGCGGAGCTCCCTACGCGGCCACGAACCGCGTGAGCGGTGTGCCCTTCTTGGGGGCGCGGGCGCGTGCATACGTCGGCGCTGGGGCCTTACGTGGGCCTCCCTATGGGGCCGCGGACCGTGCGAAGTGTGCGCCGTAATGAATGGCGCGGGCGCATGTGCACGTCGCCATTGGGGCCTTCGGCGGCGCTCGCTTTGGGGCCATGAACACTGTGACAGGCGCGCCGTCATGGGCGGCGCAAGCGCATGCAAACATCGCCGGTGGTGCCGTACAGGGAGCTCGCTGCGTGGCCACGAACGGCGCGCGGGTGCGCTGTCATGGGCTGCGCGGGCGCATGTAAACGCCGCCGCTGAGGCCTTCGGTGGAGCACCCTATGGAGCGTTGGCGCATGTAACATCGCCACTGCGGTCTTGGGTGGAGCTCCCCATGACGGCACGAAACGTTTGAGGGGCGCGCCGTTGCGGGCGGCGCGGACGCATGTGGACGTCGCCACTGGGTGGATTTGGCGGAGCCCCCCATGGGGCTGCGGACCGCGCGAGGGGCGCGTCGCCATGGGTGGCGCCGACGTATGTCAACGTCGCCGCGGGGGCTTTACGTGGGGATCCGTACGGGGCCATGAAGCGCGTGATGGGTGCGCCGTAATGGGCGGCGCGGACGCATGCAGACGTCGCCACTGGGAACTCGCATGCAATTCCCTACGCGGCCACGAAGCGCGTGGAGGGGTGCGCCGACATTGACGCACGGAGCGCAGGACAGGGGCGGGATGATTGGGGGGAGGGGGAGGGCGGGAAGTAAGGTGACGCGTGGCGCCGTCGCTTCAGACCGAGGGCCCCGACGCAGAATTGCTTTGGGAACTGATGCAGTGGGGGTTGCAGAGGGCATGGCAGAAGTGCACAAACCTGTTGGAACAAGGGACGGGGTTGGGCAGACGCACTGCGGCCCTGGGCTCGCGCGATCGCGACGTAGGCCTTGTGGGCCGACAAGCAACCCGACGCTTCCCAGGCAGCGGGGCAACGCTGTGGGATGCTGCGCCGCGGCGCGTCAACGATGTCTTCCAGCATGGCAATTGCAATCAGAGCCCGTCGGCGAAGAATGGCGAAAGTAGAGCGGGAGGAGCGTCCGATCGGAATATGGATTGCATTGGCAGGGCAAAACCAAACTAGAACCCCCCCCGCCTCCTTCCCCCTCCCGCATGTGCCCCCCCCCCCTTCCCGTTCGCAACGCCCCGCCCGCCGCTGCCCCGCTCCCCCCCGGCGGCCCACCGCCGCTTTCCCGCGCGCTGCCAAGCCCGCGCGCCATCAGGCCCTGTCGGCCGCAAGCCAAGCTCAACCATCTCCCTTATCGCCCCCTGCCGCTCGCCCACGGCGCCCGCCGGTATCCGCGGCGCGCCTTGCAATCGCTCGCTGCCCGCCTCTGCGCTTCCACGTCGGGCATGCTCGGGGTCGGCCATCGGGCGGCGTCACCGCCCCGAAAGGCCCCGCGCCCTCGACCAATCACCCCGGCGCAACATGCGCAACCGCTTGCCCGCCGCAGCCGCCCGCTCGCCCGCCTGGGAGGGGGGGGGGCACGGGGTGCCAAGGCGCACACGCCTGATGTGCCGCCAAGGTTCGCACCGAAATATAATACGGAAAGGCCCGCTCCGCAATCGGCGGAGGGGAGGGGGGGGGGAAGTAGGGGGGGGAAACGATCGCGAAGGGGCGGGGGGGGGGAGGGGGGCGTCGTTAAATCGAAAAGCCGGGGGGGGGGGGGGGGGGAATCTGAAGGACGGGGGCGGGAAAGGGGGGGGCTCTGCAAAAACTGGAAGGACGGGAAAGGGGGGGGGGAAAGGGGGGCGGGCGGGGGGGGGCTTTTTGCAAAAATAAGAAGGACGGCGAGGGGGGGGCGATGGGGGGGGGGATTTTGCACATATTGGAGACGGCGGGGATTTCGCAAAAATCTACAGGACGGGGGCGAGCGGGGACTTTGCGCAAATCGGACTACAGGCAGAGTCCATTGCACAGGACACGCGACAGGACACAAGACTCTTCCGACGGCAACATGACCTCCCAGAACCACAGGACACAAGGGCACCCTCTCGGGGCCGCGACCGCGGTCACCCGCGGCCGACCCGCGCCCCCGCGACGGGGGGCCAACGTCGGACAGGACACCAAGGGTGTCCGACAGGCCGCGCCGCCCACCGCGCAGAAAAGTAAATCATGATGCGCCGCGCGCGCCCACCTCCCTCTGGGGGCGGTCACGCGACCTGTCGCCATGGCAGAAGACCAGAGAACATGGGCGCGGACGCGGACGGCGCAAACGAGAGGACGCGCAGACCACCCTCCCGCGGGAGAGCGACCTGTCGCAATGGCAGAAGACCAGAGAACATGGGCGCGGACGCGGACGGCGCAAACGAGAGGACGCGCAGACCACCCTCCCGCGGGAAAGCGACCTCTCGCCATGGCAGAAGACCAGAGAACATGGGCGCGGACGCGGACGGCGCAAACGAGAGGACGCGCAGACCACCCTCCCGCGGGAGAGCGACCTGCCTCCATGGCAGGAGACCAGAGAACATGGGCGCGGACGCGGACGGCGCAAACGAGAGGACGCGCAGACCACCATTCCGCGGGAGAGCGACCTGTCGCCATGGCAGAAGACCAGAGAGAATTGGCGCGGACGCGGACGGAACAAACGAGAGGACGCGCGTGGGGACTTCTGTATTGCTCACAATAGAAAAGTCGACATTTCCGTCGGCCTCCTTAAAGGCCCACAGAAATTTCAAATTCAGTTTTTGCAATTACATGGCAGTTTCTTTATTGTGGACAATACAGAACTCCTCACGCGCGCGCGCGTGGGGACTTCTGTATTGTTCGCAATAGCAAAGTCGACATTTCCGTCGGCCTCTTTAAAGGGCCACAGAAATTTCAATCTTAGTTTTTCGAATTACATGGCGGCTTTTCTATTGTGGACAATACCGAACTCCTCGCGCGCGCGCGTGGGGACTTCTATATTGTTCACAATAGAAAAGTTGACATTTCCGCCGGCCTCCTTGATGGCCCACAGAAGTTTCAAATTCAGTTTCTGGAATTACATGGCGGCTTCTCTATTGTGGACAATACAGAACTCCTCACGCGCGCGCGCGTGCGGGGACTTCTGCATTGTTCGCAGTAGAAAAGTCGGCATTTCCGTCGGCCTCCTTACCCACAGAAATTTCAAATTCAGTTTTTGCAATTACATGGTGGCTTCTTTATTGTGGACAATACAGAACTCCTCACGCGCGCGCGCGCGCTCGCACGCGCGCGCGGACGCGCGCGCGTCCGCGCGCGCAGGCGCGTGCGGACTTTCTGTATTGTCCACAATAGAAAAATCGACAGTTCCGTCGGCCTCCCTAAAGGGCCACAGCAATTTAAAATTCAGTTTTTGGAATTACATGGCGGCTTTTCTATTGTGGACAATACAGAACTCCTCACGCGCGCGCGCTGACGCGCGCGCGCTGACGGGGGAATTCTGTATGGTTGACAATAGAAAAGTCGAGATTGTCGTCTGCCTCCTTAAGGCGCCACAGAAATTTCAAATTCAGTTTTTGGAATAAAATGGCGGCTTCTCTATTGTGCACAATACAGAATTCCTCACGCGCGCGCGCGGACGCGCGCGCGTCCGCGCGCGCGCGCGTGGGGACTTCTGTATTGTCCACAATAGAAATGTCGACATTTCCGTCGGCCTCCTTACAAGCCCACAGAAATTTCAAATTCAGTTTTTACAATTACAAAATGGTTTCTCTGTTGTGGGCAATACAGAACTCCTCACGCGCCCGCGCGCGCGGGGACTTCTGTATTGTCCACAATAGAAAAGACGACATTTCCGTCGGCCTTCTCAAAAGGCAACAGAAACTTCAAATTCAGTTTTTCGAATTACATGGCGGCTTTTCTATTGTTAACAGTACAGAACTCCTCACACGCGCGCGCGCGTGGGGACTTCTGTATTGTCCAGAATAGAAAAGTCCACGTTTCCGTCGGCCTCCTTAACGGGCCACAGAAATTTCAAATTCAGCTTCTTTTTGGAATTACAAGTTTGCTTTTCTATTGTGGACAATACAGAACTCCACGCGCGCGCGTGCGCGTGGACGCGCGCGCGTCCGCGCGCGCGCGTGGGGACTTCTGCATTGTCCGCAATACAAAAATCGACATGTCCGTCGGCCTCATCAAAGAGCCACAGAAATTTCAAATTCAGATGTTGGAAATACATGGCGGCTTTTCTACTAGGGACTATACAGAACTCCTCACGCGCGCGCGCGCATGGGGAGTGCTGTATTGTTCACAATCGAAAAATCTACATTTTCAAATTCAGTTTTTGGAATTACATGGCGGCTTCTCTATTGTGGACAATACAGAAGTCCTCACGCGCGCGCGGGGACTTCTGTATGGTTCACAAAAGAAAAGTCGACATGTCCGACGACCTCCTTAAAGGGCCACAGAACTTTCAATTTCAGTTTTTGGAAATACATGGCGGCTTTCCTACTGTGGACAATACAGAACTCCTCACGCGCGCGCGCGGACTTCTGTATTATTCACAATAGAAAAGTCGGCATTTCCGTCGGCCCCCTTAAAGGCCCACAGAAAATTCTCAAATTCAATGTTTGGAATTACATGGCGGCTTCTCTATTGTGGACAATACAGAACTCCTCACGCGCGCGCGGTGACTTCCGCATGGTTCACAATAGAAAAGTCGGCATGTCCGTCGGCCTCCTTAAATGGCCACAGAAATCTCAAATTCAGTTTTTGGAATTACATGGCGGCTTTTCTATTGTGTACAATACAGAACTCCTCACGCGCGCGCGCGTGGGGACTTCTGTATTGTCCACAATAGAAAAATCGACATTTCCGTCGGCCTCCTTAAAGGCCCACAGGAATTTCAAATTCAGTTTTTGGAATTACATGGCGGCTTCTCTATTGTTGACGATACAGAACTCCTCACGCGCGCGCGCGCGCTGACGCGCGCGCTGACGCGCGCGCGCGCGTGGGGACTTCTGTAGTGTTCAGAATAGAGAAGTCGAAATTTTCGTTGGCATCTTGAAAAGACCACAGAAATTTCACATTCAGTTTTTGGAATTAAGTGGCGGCTTTTCTATTGTGCACAATACAGAACTCCTCACGCGCGCGCGCGCGCGTGGGGACTTCTGTACTGTCCACAATAGAAAAATCGACATTTCCGTTGGCCTCCTTAAAGGGCCACGGAAATTTCAAATACAGTTTTTGGAATTACAAGTTTGCTTTTCTATTGTGGACAATACAGAAGAACTCCTCACGCTCGCGCGCGCGGACGCGCGCGCGTCCGCCCGCGCCCGCGCGCGCGGGGACTTCTGCATTGTCCACAATAGAAAAGTCGACATTTCCGTCGGCCTCCTTAGAGGGCCACAAAAATTTCACATTCAGTGTTTGGAATTGCATGGCGGCTTTTCTGTTGGACAATACAGAACTCCTCACGCGCGCGCGCACGCGCGCGCGTTGGGACTTCTGTAGTGTCCACAATAAAGAAATCGACATTTCCGTCGGCCTCCTTAACGGGCAACAGAAATTTCAAATTCAGTTTTTGGAATTACATGGCTGCTTTTCTATTGTGGACAATACAGAGCTTCTCACGCGCGCGCGCGTGCGGACTTTCTGTATTGTTCACAAAAGAAAAGTCGACATTTCCGTCGGCCTCCTTGCAGGGCCACACAAATTTCAAATTCAGCGTTTGGAATTGCATGGCGGCTTTTCCATTGGACAATACAGAACTCCTCACGCGCGCGCGCGCGGACGCGCGCGCGTCCGCGCGCGCTTGCGCTTGGGGACTTCGGTATTATTCACAATTGAGAAGTCTACATTCCCGTCGGCCTCCTTAAAAGCCCCAAGAAATTTCAAATTCAGTTTTGGAAATGACATGGCGGCTTTTCTATTGCGGACAATACAGAACTCCTCACGCGCGCGCGCGCGGACGCGCGCGCGTCCGCGCGCGCGCGCGTGGGGGCGCATGCATTGTTCACAATAGAAAAGTCGGCATTTCCGTCGGCCCCCTTAAGGGCCACAGAAATTTCAAGTTCAGTTTTTGGATTTACATGGCGGCTTTTTTATTGCCGACAATGCAGAACTCCTCACGCGCGCGCGCGCGCGTGGGGATTGCTGTATTGTCCACAAAAGAAAAATCTACATTTCCGTCGGCCTCATTAGAAGGGCCACAGAAATTTCAAATTCAGTTTTTGGAATTACATGGCGGCTTTTCTATTGTTGACAATACAGAACTCCTCACGCGCGCGCGCGCGTGGGGACCTCTGTATTGTCTACAATAGACAAGTCGACATTTCCCTCGGCCTCCTTAAAGGGCCACAGAAAATTCAAACTCAGTTTTTTGGAATTACATGGCGGCTTTTCTATTGTGGACAATACAAAACTCCTCACGCGCGCGCGCGCGGACGCGCGCGCGTCCGCACGCGCCCGCGCGCGTGGGGACTTCTGTATTGTCCACCATGGAAAGTCGGCGCGTCCGTCGGCCTTCTTAAAGGGCCACAGAAATTTCAAATTCAGTTTTTGGAATTACATGGCAGCTTTTCTGTTGTGGACCATACAGAACTCCTCGCGCGCGCGCCAGCGCGCGTCCGCGCGCGCGCGCGCTCTAGTTTGCAAGCCAACACGGCGTCTTTTCTATTCGGAACAATACAGAGCGCTCTATGAGGCTCAGGCTGAGCGCCCGCGTGACTCCGCCAAAAGCGCGCCTCCACTGCTGTTCCCAGGAGCCCGCCGAAGTGAAGCCAATGCGCAGGACGGCAGGGTGCCCTTTGCGCGCCCCGCGACCTGCCCGAACGCGACGATGAACGAACTTGCAGGGCTGGGCAAGTACCGGACACAGGAGTACCCTGCTGCGCGGGGGCGACCTCGAGAGAACGCGTCGTTGGTTCACTGGCGGCGCGGCCGCGCTCAGAGGACATCGCAGAGCATGCCCTTCGCCGCGGCGCCGGCGGCGCGGCGCTAAAACCACAATCTTACATCGAAGCGAACCGAACCCCCAGATGTGCCAGGACACAAGGGTACCCGTGACCAGGGCCGCGACCTCCCCGAGGCGCGACGCGCCCAGAACGCCGCGGGCCAAGCCGCCGACGCCCGCGGAAAGCACAGGACACAAGGGTTCCCTTGCCCGGGGAATGCAGAGGACACGAAGCGCGATGCACAGGACACGAGAGCACCCTTGATTTGGCAGGCCCGACCTGCTAATGGACTCCGACGGCACGGGGGGGGGGACTTTGCAAAGATCGGGAGTCACAAATCGGAATAAGGGGGTGGGGGGGCTTTGCAGAAATCGGAAGGACGGGGGAGGAGGGGCTTTGCAAAAATCGGAAGGACGGGGGGGAAGGGGGGTGGGGGGCTTTTGCAAAAATCAGAAGGACGGGGGCGGGGGGCGAGGGGGACCTTGCACAAATCGGCATGGGGAGGTGGGGTGAGGACTTTCGCAGAAATCGGGAGGACGGGGGAAGGGGGGTGGCCTTTGCGAACAAAACAAAAGGAGGGGGTGCTTTGCAAAATATTGGGCGCGTTCGAATCGCAATTCGTAGAAACAGCTTGCTAGACGACTTGCTTGTTTGCTTGGCGTAGCAGAATTTTGCTAGAAATTTGCTTAAATTTTGCTTCGCGTAGCAAAATTTTGCTAGAAATTTGCTTAAATTTTGCTTCGCGTAGCAAAATTTTGCTAGAAATTTGCTTAAATGTTGCTTGGCGCTGCCACCCCCGTCCCCCCGCGCAACTAAGATGCGACCGCCATCGCTGTGAACGAGTAAGATGTGGAAGGGGCGAAGCAAAATTTTGCTAGAAATTTGCTTAAATTTTGCTTCGCGTAGCAAAATTTTGCTAGAAATTTGCTTAAAATTTGCTTGGCGCTGCCACACTTCCCCCCCCCCCAAGTGAAACGCAAAGTGTTGCGACGCCCCTTCCACTACGTTTTCCGTGCGCAGTGATGGCGGTAGTGGTCATATAGGACCACGACCGCAGTCGATGTGAGCGGGTAAGATGTGGAAGGCGCGAAACAGAATTTTGCTAGAAATTTGCTTAAATTTTGCTTCGCGTAGCAAAATTTTGCTAGAAATTTGCTTAAATTTTGCTTCGCGTAGCAAAATTTTGCTAGAAATTTGCTTAAAATTTGCTTTGCGCTGCCCAAGTAATATCCAAGCATTTGTTGTTGCTACGCCCCTTCCACTAGCTATCCGTTCGCATCGATGGCGGTAGTGGCCACATAAGACCACGACCGCCATCGATGCTTGGCGCAGCCGACCAAGCAAAATGTGCTTCGAAGTTTGCTTAGTGGGCCGCGCCAAGCAAAATTCAAGCAAAATTTTGCTTGCCAAGCAAAATTCAAGCAAAATTTTGCTTGCCAAGCAAAATTCAAGCAAAATTTTGCTTGCCAAGCAAAATTCAAGCAAAATTGTGCTTGCAAAGTAAAATTCAAGCAAATTTTCAAAATTCTACTATCGGAAAGCATTTTTTCAGAAAAATGCTTCCCCAAGTAAAATTCAAGCAAAATTAAAGCAAAATTCAAGCAAATTTAAGCAAAATTTTGCTTGAATTCGTTCCGTCGTACGCCGTCGTGCACCGTCGTGCGCCGTCGTGCGCCGTCGCGCGCGGTCGCGCGGCGTCGAGGCGCGCCATGCGCTGCGGCGCGCTTCGTCGTCATCTGGCGGCGCTGATGGCTGCGGCGGCGCATGCGGCGCGGGCGCCCGACCAGCCCCCCCCCCCCCCCTCCCCCCTCGCCAACCGCTGGCGGGATGCACGCGGCAGGCGCGCGGCCCGAGGTGCTCGGGCGACGTAGGTGGACAGAACGCTCATGACGACGCCCCTGCGATACTCTCCGCCGCGACGCACCTTGCTCGCTCGCATCTTCGATTGAGGAACGCCGCCCCCCCTGCGAAACTTTGGCGGGCGGGCCCAGCGCCCCAGCCGCAGCGCAACGCTCGCGCAGCCGCGATGCGCTGCCCTGTGCCACCGAGCGCTCCACTGTCGCATTCTCGGGTGGACGCCACCTGTCGGCGCACGGGCGACCTAACCCCCCCGCCCCCCCCCCCCCCCTCGAAGACATGGGCAAATGCGCCAAAAACGCATTCGGACACGGCGCCCCTCGTTGCCGGTGGCCGAGTGCCGCTTAACGCTGAACGCCACCAGCGGCCCCGACGGACAGAGCCTCCCCCCTCTTTTTCCCCCGCCACGAGTAGGATACCGCCGCAAGTGCCAGGCGGCGCGGCCGCGGAATGCCTGGGCACACGGGGCGCCCCGTTCTGCGGGCGCGCGCGCGATGCCCCAACATGGGCCAGGGCGTGCGCGAAGAGGCCAAGGGCTGCCCTCCCAGAGGGTGGCCCAACACTGGAGATCGCACGCGCACGGCCAGGATGGCAGAGGCGCGTGCTCGAGGGCACCCGTGGGATCGCAAAACGTGGGCGAGTGGAACTCAGATACCTGCACCTCATACTGCATGCGCCCACAGATCATCCCACGTTGGCACGGCGCGCTATCTCGTGACCTATGACTCCCCATCCTTTGCCCCCGACTCTGCCTTGCTCTGCCGTACTCAATTCTCCTCCTGCCCGCCCATATTAGACGGGCGGGGGACGGGTTGGGGGAGGGGCGGAGGGGGGGGGGGGCGGGAGAGGGGGAGGGGAAGAGGAAAGGCGCGGGGCTGGAGTTTGACGTACAGGCAGAGTCCATTGCCCAGGACACGCGACAGGACACAATACTCTTCCGGCGGCAACATGACCTCCCAGAACCACAGGACACAAGGGTACCCTCTCGGGGCCGCGACCGCGGTCACCCGCGGCCGACCCGCGCCCCCGCGACGGGGGGCCAACGTCGGACAGGGCACCAGGGGTGTCCGACAGGCCGCGCCGCCCACCGCGCAGAAAAGTAAATCATGATGCGCCGCAAGCGCCCACCTCCCTCTGGGGGCGGTCGCGCGACCTGTCGCCATGGCAGAAGACCAGAACATGGGCGCGGACGCGGACGGCGCAAACGAGAGGACGCGCAGACCACCCTCTCGCGGGAGAGCGACCTGTCGCCATGGCAGAAGACCAGAGAACATGGGCGCGGACGCGGACGGCGCAAACGAGAGGACGCGCAGACCACCCTCCCGCGGGAGAGCGACCTGTCGCCATGGCAGAAGACCAGAGAACATGGGCGCGGACGCGGACGGCGCAAACGAGAGGACGCGCAGACCACCCTTCCGCGGGAGAGCGACCTGTCTCCATGGCAGGAGACCAGAGAACATGGGCGCGGACGCGGACGGCGCAAACGAGAGGACGCGCAGACCACCCTCCGCGGGAGAGCGACCTGTCGCCATGGCAGAAGACCAGAGAACATGGGCGCGGACGCGGACGGCGCAAACGAGAGGACGCGCGTGGGGACTTCTGTATTGTTCACGATAGAAAAGTCGACATTTCCGTCGGCCTCTTTAAAGGCCCACAGAAATTTCAAATTCAGTTTTTGGAATTACATGGCGGCTTCTCTATTGTGGACAATACAGAACTCCTCACGCGCGCGCGCGCGCGCGCGTGGGGACTTTGTATTGTTCACAATAGACAAGTCGACATTTCCGTCGGCCTCCTTAAAGGGCCACAGAAATTTCAAATTCAGTTTTTGGAATTACATGGCGGCTTTTCTATTGTGGACAATACAGAACTCACGCGCGCGCGCGTGGGGACTTCTGTATTATTCACAATAGAAAAGTCGGCATTTCCGTCGGCCCCTTTCAAGACCCACAGAAATTTCAAATTCAGTTTTTGGAATTACAGGGCGGCTTTTCTATTGTGGACAATACAGAACTCCTCACGCGCGCGCGCGAACGGACGCGCGCGCGTCCGCGCGCGCGGCGACTTATGTATGGTTCACAATAGAAAAAGTCGACATGCCCGTCGGCCTCCTTAAATTTCAAATTCAGCTTTTGGAATTACATGAAGGTTTTTTGTATTTGGGACAATACAGAACTCCTCACGCGCGCGCGCGCGGACGCGCGCGCGCGCGGGGATTTCTGTATTGCCCACAATAAAAAAGTCTGCGTTTCCGTCGGCCTCCTTAAAGGGCCCACAGAAATTTCAAACTCAGTTTTTGGAATTACATGGCGGCTTTTCCATTGTGGACAATACAGAACTCCTCACGCGCGCGCGCGCGCTGACGCGCGCGCTGACGCGCGCGCGTGGGGACTCTGTATGGTTCACAATAGAGAAGTGGACGTTTTCGTCTGCCTCCTTAAGGGGCAACAGAAATTTCAAATTCGGTTTTTAAAATTAAATGGCGGCTTCTCTATCGTGCACAAAAAGGAACTCCTCACGCGCGCGCGCGCGTCCGGCGACTTCTGAATTGTCCACAATAGACAAGTCGGCATTTCCATCGGCCTCCTTAAAGGGCCACAGAAATTTCGAATCCAGTTTTTGGAATTACATGGCAACTTTTCTATTGTGGACAATACAGAACTCCTCACGCGCGCGCGCGCGGACGCGCGCGCGTCCGCGCGCGCCCGCGCGCGGGGGACTTCTGTATTGTCCACAATAGACAAGTCGACATTTCCGTCGGCCTCCTCAAAGGGCCACAAAAATTTCAAATTCAGTTTTTGGAATTACATGGCTGCTTTTCTATTGTGGACAATACAGAACTTCTCGCGCGCGCGCGCGTGGGGACTTCTGTATCGTCCACAATAAAATAGTAGACATGTCCGTCGGCCTCCTTAACGGGCCACAGAAATTTCAAATTGAGTTTTTGGAATTACATGGCGGCTTTTCTATTGTTGACAATACAGAACTCCTCACGCGCGCGCGCGTGGGGACTTCTGTATTGTCCACACTAGAAAAGTCGACATTTCCGTCGGCCTCCTTAAAGGGCCACAGAAATTTCAAATTCAGCTTTTGGGTTACATGGCGGCTTTTCTATTGTGGACAATACAGAACTCCTCACGCGCGCGCGCGCGTGGGGCCTTTTGTATTGTCCACAATGGAAAAGTCTATATTTTCGTCGGCCCCCTTAAGGGCCACAGAAATTTCCAACCCAGTTTTTGGAATTACATGGCGGCTTCTCTATTGTGGACAATACAGAACTCCTCACGCGCGCGCGCGCGGGGACTTCTGTATGATTCACAATCGAAAAGTCGAGATTTCCGTCGGCCGCCTTAAAGGGCCACAGAAATTTCAAATTCAGTTTTTGGAATGACATTGCGGCTTTTCTATTGTGGACAATACAGAACTCCTCACGCGCGCGCGCGCGCGGACGCGCGCGCGTACGCGAACGCGCGGGCGCGCGTGGGGACTTCTGTACTATCTATTCACAATAGAAAAGTCGACATTTCCGCCGGCCTCCTTAACGGGCCACAGAAATTTCAAATTCAGTTTTTGGAATTACATGGCGGCTTTTCTATTGTGGACAATACAGAACTCCTCACGCGCGCGCGCGGACGCGCGCGCGCGGGGACTTCTGTATGGTTCACAACACAAAAGTCGACATTTCCGTTGACCTCCTTAAATGGCCACAGAAATTTCAAATTCAGTTTTTGGAATTACATGGCGGCTTTTTTATTGTGGACAATACAGAAATCCTCGCGCGCGGACGCGCGCGCGGACGCGCGCGCGCGCGTGGGGACTTCTGTATTGGTTCACAATAGAAAAGTAGACATTTCCGTCGGCCTCTTTAAAGGGCCACAGAAATTTCAAGTTCAGTTTTTGGAATTACATGGCAACTTTTTTATTCTGGACAATACAGAACTCCTCACGCGCGCGCGCGCGCTGACGCGCGCGCTGACGCGCGCGCGCGCGCGCGTGGGGACGTCTGTATTGTTCACAATAAAAGAGTCGACATTTCCGTCGGCCTCCTTAAAGGGCCACAGAAATTTCAAATTCAGTTTTTGGAATTAAGTGGCGGCTTTTCTATTGTGCACAATACAGCACTCCTCACGCGCGCGTGTGGGCATTTCTGTATTGTCCACAATAGAAAAGTCAGCTTTTCCGCCGGCCTCCTTAAAGGGCCACAGAAATTTCAAATTCAGTTTTTGGAATTACAAAGTGGCTTTTCTATTGTGGACAATACAGAACTCCTCACGCGCGCGCGCGCGACGCGCGCGCGTCCGCGCGCGCCCGCGCGCGCGGGGACTTCTGTAGTGTCCACAATAGACAAGTCGACATTTCCGTCGGCGACCTTCAGGGCCACAGAAATTTCAAATTCAGTTTTTGGAATTACATGGCGACTTCTCTATTGTGGACAATACACAACTCCTCGCGCGCGCGCGCGCGGACTGGCGCGCGTCCGCGCACGCGCGCGCGTGGGGACTTCTGTATTGTCCACACTAGAAAAGTCGACATTTCCGTCGGCCTCCTTAACGGGCCACAGAAATTTCAAAATCAGTTTTTGGAATTACATGGCGGCTTTTCTGTTGTGGACAACACAGAACTCCTCACGCGCGCGCGCGTGCGGACTTCTGTATTGTTCACAACAGAACAATCGACATTTCCGTCGGCCTCCTTAACTGGCCACAAAAATTTCAAAATCAGCTTTTGGAATTACATGGCGGCTTCCCTATTGTGGACAATACAGAACTCCTCACGCGCGCGCGTGGGGACTTCGGTACTGTTCACAATAGAAAAGTCGACATTTCCGCCGGCCTGCTTAAAGGGCCACAGAAATTTCAAATTCAGTTTTTGGAATTACATGGCGGCTTTTCTAATGTGGACAATACAGAACTCCTCACGCGCGCGCGCGCGCGGACGCGCGCGCATCGGGACTTCTGTATTGTTCACAATAGAAAAGTTGGCATTTCCGTCGGCCTCCTTAAAAGGCAACGGAAATTCCAAATTCAGCTTTTGGAATTTCAGGGCGGCTTCTCTATTGTGCAGAAGACAGAACTCCTCACGCGCGCCCGCGCGTGTGGGGACTTCTGTATTGTCCACAATAGAAAATTCGGCATTCCCGTCGGCCTCAAAGGGCCACAGAAATTTCAAATTCAGTTTTTGAAATTACATGGCGGCTTTTCTATTGTGGACAATACAGAACTCCTCACGCGCGCACGCGCGCGCGTGGGGACTTCTGTATTGTCCACAATAGAAAAGTCTACATTTCCGTCGGCCTCCTTAAAGGGCAACAGAAATTTCAAATTCAGCTTTTGGACTTACATGGCGGCTTTTCTATTGTGGACAATACAGAACTCCTCACGCGCGCGCGCGTGGTGACTTCTGTATTGTCCACAATGGAAAGTCGGTGCGTCCGTCGGCCTCCTTAAAGGGCCACAGAAATTTCAAATTCAGTTTTTGGAATTACATGGTAGCTTTTCTGTTGTGGACCATCCAGAACTCCTCACGCGCGCGCCAGCGCGCGTCCGCGCGCTCTAGCTTGCAAGCCAACACGGCGTCTTCTCTATTCGGAACAATACAGAGCGCTCTATGAGACTTAGGCTGAGCGCCCGCGTGACTCCGCCAAAAGCGCGCCTCCGCTGCTGTTCCCAGGAGCCCGCCGAAGAGAAGCCAATGCACAGGACGGCAGGGTATCCTTTGCGCGCCCCGCGACCTGCCCGAACGCGACGATGAATGAACTTGCAGGGCTGGGCAAGTACAGGACACAGGAGTACCCTGCTGCGCGGGGGCGACCTCGAGTGAACGCGTCGTTGGTTCACTGGCGGTGCGGCCGCACTCAGAGGACATCGCAGAGTATACCCTTCGCCGCGGCGCCGGCGGCGCGGCGCTGAAACCGCAATCTTACATCGAAGCGAACCGAACCCCCAAATCTGAGAGGACACAAGGGTACCCTTGACCAGGGCCGCGACCTCCCCGAGGCGCGACGCGCCCAGAACGCCGCGGGCCAAGCCGCCGACACCCGCGGAAAGCACAGGACACAAGGGCACCCTTGCCCGGGGAATGCAGAGGACACGAAGCGCGATGCACAGGACACGAGAGTACCCTTGATTTGGCAGGCCCGACCTACTAATGGACTCCGACTGTATCTTGGGCATGAGCTCGATCGTGTGCAATGGCGAGGACCGCGATTGTGGACACGCAAATGCGCGTGTCACTGGGGCGTTCGGTGGGGCTCCCTATGGGGCCACGAACCGTGCGATAGATGCGCCGTGATGTGTGTGGTGCGTGGTGCGTGTGTCTGTGGTGCCGGTCGTGTGTGTGTGTGTGTCGTGTTTGTGTGGTGGTGGTTGACGGTTGGTGGTGGCGGTGGTGGTGTGTGTCGGGGGGGGGGGGGCGTGCGTGGGGGTGGCGGTGGTCGTGGTGGGTTGGTGGTGGCGGGGGTGGAGCTGGGCGGGGGTCTCTGGGTGGGTGGGCGGGCCATGGGCGGCGCAAGCGCCATGGGCGGCGCAACCGCACGTGCACGTGCCGTCATAGGCGGCCAAACGCAGTACACGTCGCTTGGAGCTCCATATGGGCCCGCGAATGGCGCGAGCAAAGGTCGCCATTTGGACTTTATGTGGAGCTCCTCATGTGGCCACGGGCCGCGTGATGGGGCGTGCCGTAATGGGCGGCACGGACGCTTGTGCGACGCCGCCTCAAGTCGAAACCCCCATGCAGCCACGGACCGTGCGAGGGGTGCGCCGCAATGGGTTGCGCGCGCGCGTGCGAACTTCGCCACTGGGGCCTTGGGTGGAACTCTTTCTGAGGCGACGGGCCGCGCGATTGAGAGCGTCGCAATGGTTGGGCAGCCTTTCGTTGAGATCCTTCTGGGGCCACGAACCGCGCGAGGGCGCGCCGCGATGGGTGGCCCAGGAGCGCGCGACCGTCGCCACGGGTGCTTTAAGTGGAGCACCATGTGGGGCCGCGAACCGCGCGATGGGGCGCGCCGTAATCGGTGGCGCGGACGCATGTCCACGTCGCCACAGGGGGCTCAGATGGAGCCCCCTATGGGGCCACGGTCCGTGCGAGGGTGCGGCATGATGCGCGGCGCGGACGCATGTAAGCGTCTCTACTGGGGCCTTGGGTGCAATTCCATAAGTGGCCATGAACCATGGGAAGGGCGCAGCGTTGTGGCGCGGATGCGGCGCACGGGACTTGTGCGTAGGCGTCGCGCGCGCGTGGCACACCGACGTGGCGCATGGACATTCGCGCACGGATGCCACGCGCGGGCGCTGCTGTGCACGGGCGCTGCGCGCGGACGCGGGGGGGGGTGGGTGGGGGGGAAGGGCGCGAACAGAGCGGGGTCGCGATGGAGTGGGGTCGGGTGGGATGAGGGGTGGCGGTAGGGGCGGGAGGGGGAGCGGCGGGGGGGCTAAAACTGCGCGATGCAGGCGCGCCGTAAAGTTCGCGTAGGATGAATGCATTAAAGCATATGGCGATCCACATCAAAATAGCAACGACGCCTTAACAGTCGCGGCAAACGAAGAAGAGCAGCGCTGGCTGTGCGTTGGACAAGGTAAGGAGGTATATTGCACTGGTACACAAGAGTTGTGATTAGTTGCAGGAGCCCGTGTAGAGCAAAGCCTGATGGGGGGAGCGGGCATTGGATATATTGGGCAAGAAATGTGCACGTGGTCTGCGCATGCGGATTGGGCGTTGAGTTGCGCTGTGCTACCGCGGTGACATTTGCGTCGTGGACGCCGCCATGGCGGCCGCGTGTGTTACGAAATCTACGCGTCGAACCCTGAAGAGACGCCCGCGTCGAACTCGGTCTTGCCGCCCTTTGCACCACCGCTACTTGTGGATAGCGTCTGGCTGGCGTTTGAATATGCCAGGGTGGGGTGGGATGAGCTGCGGGGCAGGTTTGCGGACCACGCTAATGCTACGAATCGTACGGCGCAGGATAGTTGCAGAGATGCGGTTGACCTTGATCACAGCATGTGTAGGAGTAGGGGTTGGAAAGGGCGCGGTAAGGCACGTTAGTGCAGAGTAGATTTTCAACGCTCTAAATATGCATAAAACGAAGCCAGCGTAGTGTCTAAATAACATTGGATGTAATAGAACCTAGTGCCTCCAGCGAAGATGGAGGGCAGGATCCCGTTGAGTACGACACGGGCTGGGGTAGCGCGGCGTGGAAAGCATGCGCACACAATTTGTTATAAGATCTCTCCTGGTGAGCTGCTCGTTGGCGGAAGGGGAGGAGCAGGGAACAGGAACATCGACAAAGGTTACTTCCTGAAAAGTTGTTAACCGCGCGCCGCCGACTAGCGTGGAAAAGTGTCACGGGAGAAAAGGTATGACAGGCAACCACGACATCAAATGACGAACTGGATGTGACCGTCTGGATGGCACGTGCCACGGCGGAAGCCCCATGGAGAAAACCAACTGTGCATTTTTGACTGGGCGCCAACATGAACCAAGGAAACCTCAGAAAGGCAACTCGTGACACGTGTCACCGAGGAAACCGCTAGAGGAAAGCCAACGGTGCATTTTTGATTCTGGACGCCGCCATGATCCAAAGAAGCCTCAGAAAAGCAACGGGCGATACGTGTCACCGCGGAAACCGCTTGGAGAAAACCAAACGTAATCGTTTGATTCTCGGCGCCAACATGAGCCTGGGAATCTTCAGAAGAAAAGCAGGTGACGCGTGTCACCACGGAAACCGCTTGAGGAAAACCAATGGTACATTTTTGAATCTGGACGCCATCATGGGCCAAGGGCGCCTCAGAAGAGCAGCGGGCGACAAGCCCCCGCGGGGGAGGAGGGGGGAGGCAAAGAAGGGGGCGTGGGGAACATGAAGATATACCGTTGCCGGGTCAAAACTGACACAAGATCGGGGAGAAGGCGACAACCCAAAAATCTGCAAGGATGCCCAAGGGGCCGTGCAACGCCATTACGCGGCAAGAAACGCGCGGGGATGCGCCCGCCCAAACGAGAACATGGGCAAGGATACGGAAGGATCCCCAAGGGTACCCTTGCCTCCCCCATCCCTGCGACGCCGCCGTGCAACGGGCTTCAACCCCAAACGGCAAGGATGAATGTGCCGCCAAGGGTACCCTTGGACGGCCGAAGCAGCAGCCAAGGATGCCGGGAAAGGATGATGGCTTGACGTCTTATGGCTTGGGGCGCCTTAACCGCGTTAGTGGGCCAAATTTCCTGGTGGCACCACCTTTGATTGCACGGTGGGCGACCGCGTCCGTCGCGGTCGCGTTTCATGTTGTCTGCGGGCGGGTCCCGCCACTTGCAATTCAGAACCTGCGGCGCAGATTCCGTGACATTGCGGGTGGGTAGGATTCGTCCACCCTTGAGTCGCCTTTCACAGTTCTTGTCCTGCTCCACGACCCGCGCACCAGTGGTGGCGATGCATGCGGCCTGTAGCTGGGAGCGCGGCGAGGGCCGACAACGCAAAACAGAAGCCGACCCCGAACTGGCTACGCATGCTGGGCGTGTGTATCATTATCGCAGTGTCGCACGGGTCGAACATTGGAATGCCCCTGCACCCGTCCACTCAGCCTACCCCCCTATGACCCGCGCAATTACAAAAAATCAAGTAAAATTTTACTTGGCGTTTCAATTCTTGGGTAAATCAATTTCGTAGTGATGCAGCGGTATAAAATGTGCACCCTACAATTAGGTGACTATCTTGCTACTGCACTTCCCTCGTCAGAATTCGATGCTGGAACCCACCCCGCGGGCTGCTGGAACCATTGCCCTTCGTGAAATTAAAGTGAGTGCTGGAATCCCCCCTCTTGTCGGCATAAGCTCCCGGAACCACTTTCCCTGGTAAAAAATGAGGCGCTGGAGCCCTACCCCGCTGAGGGCCTGAAAAAATAACATAGGGCCAGGGAGGGGGGTGGTGGGACGGGGCCCAGGGGTGGGGGTCCTAGCATTGTGGTCACGCCTCGCGTTCAAACGGGTGCAGTGCGTGCGCGTGCGCGCACGTGCATGCGCGTGTGCATGAGCGTGCGTGTGCGCGTGCGCGAGCCCGAGCCCGAGTGCGACCCCGAGCCCGAGCCCGAGCGCGAGCGCGAGCTAGAGACCCAGCCTGGGTCCGAGCCCATCCGGAGCGCGTGCGCGCGCGCGTGCGCGTGTGCGTGCGTGTGCGCGCGCGTGTGAGTGCGCGCGTGCGTGCGCGTGCGCTTCCGATGTGCTAACGGTCAGCACATCGGAAGCATGTAACCTTACCTACGCAGATCCAAGGCCTCGTTACCCCCAAACTCGCGGCCCGTGGAGGCCCCGCCCCTTCGTGGATACATCCGCGGACGGATGAGGGCTACCCCGGAAACCACCCAAATTCCATACCCTGCAGCTAAGAGGACGGTGGACTACTATGCTAACCTGCGATTAAGCATTCCACTGCCAACCGTAGTCGCCTTACTGGGGTACATCGTTTACCCAAGATCGTGGCCGCCCAGGCCAAACGTAGCCGGCACCAGGGCGAAAACGCGTTCCGTGAGCAAGGCGTGGGGACGTCTCGGGCCAGACGGCTGCCGGACCGTGCTGGACAAGGCGTCCTCGGGGTCCCCGTCCTCCCTGGTGTGACTCGAGCTCTGCGCCGGTTTCCTTGGGGTGACCCAAAAGGGGGTCCAGCTGAAAGGGGGTGGTGAAACAGATTTGGGGCAATGTATTGTAAATGGAATGCGCAGGAGACTTGTACTTCATTGTATTGCAAGTAACGTGCTGCGCGCGAAAATACAACAATAAATTTGCGCCCCGAAACGTATTGCACGCCCCAAATGTATTGCAATCCCAAAAATATATTGCACCAGATCTACTGTACCACCCCCTTGTCGCTGGACCCCCTTTGGGGTCAACCCGATTTCCTGGATCTGCGCCCGGGCCCCCCCTGCGCGGTGCTCCGGATGCCTATTTTACGCACGTGCTCTTCACTGAGACTGAGGGAAACACCCCAGGCCCGAAACAAAGCAATCCTCCGGATGCCTGGAGTCCTTCTGCCCCCCGACGATTCCCCTCGTTACCTTCTGACTGACTGCACTACACACACACGACAAGATATCGTGCCATAAGACGACCTTAGAACGCACTCTCCGTCGATCTTTGCGGATCCTGGGGTGCCCTAGAGTGCACGGCTGAAGAAGCAGGTCTAGCGGGGCACACCAGGCGGTCGATGAGCCACTCCCTCCTGGCGTCCTCCAGCGGGAGCTCCCTGGAGGCCTCGCGGCCAGAATGTCTCGTGGCCTTCCTCGTCGCCTCTGGTCACCATCGCCATCATAGCGGTCGTCGATGCCGCCATAATCATCCTTATCATCACCACCATCCACCACCGCCACCACCCATCATCATCAGCATCACCACCACCATCATCATCATAATAATCATCATCAGCATCATCGCCATCGTCATTCTCAACATCATCATCGTCATCGTCATCCTCATCCTCGTCGTCATCATCAGCATCACCATCATCGGCATCATCGTCACCATCATTATCATCATCATCATCATCTCTACCATCGTCTTTATCGTCATCACCATTATCATAACTAGCACCACCACATTTATCAACACCACCACTGCCACCATCACAATCACTGACGTAATCACACTTATCAACGACATCATCGTCATCATCATATCATCATCGTCGTCACCATAACTGTCATCATTGTCATCATTGGCATCGTTGTCATCACCATCATCGCTATTATCGTCGTCATCACCGCCATCGTCAACACCATCGTGATCATCATCACCACAAGCATCACCATGCTGATCATCATCGTCATCATCATTGTCGTCATCATCATCATCATCATCAGCATCATCATTTTCATCCCTGTCATCATTGTCATCATCACCATCATCATCACCATCGGAACCATAATTACATTCATCCTCACAAACATCATCCTCGTCATCGTCTTCATCGTCACTACCGTCATCTCAACTACAACCAACCACCACAATTATCACCACCATTGTCATCATCATCATCACCATCATCATCATCATCATCGTCATCGTCATCATCGTCATGGTCATCATCATCGTCATCATCATCACGACAGCCAGCATCTACATCGGAATCATCATCATCATGAGCTTCGTCATCGTCTTCGTCACTGTCGTCGTCATCGTCATCGTCATCGCAAACAGCATCGACATCACCTAATCCTCGCCGTGACCATCATGCTTGCAGACACAGCCTCTAAAATCGTCGTCATCGGCGGCATCGTCATCATCATCATCACCATCTTCATCATCATTTTCATCATCATCATCATCATCATCATCAGCATCGTCATCGTGACCGGTGATGTCACAGTGACAGCACCATCATCATTACCATTATCATACACCTCCCCGTCATAGCTGCTGTCACAAGGCCGCCTCGCACGGACTTCGCGGCTGCCCTGCAGGCGGACCGCCCGAACCTGAAACTGATGGCATCACGGGCAGCGGATCGACCGAGCCTGCTGGGACTGAAACTTGACGCACACGTTTCAGCATGGACGAACCGACATCCTCCTCCTCCTCCTCCTCCCCTCCTCCTCCTCCTCCTCCTCCTCCTCCTTCTCCCCTATTCCGTCCCTCATTATCTCCTCCTCCTCCTCCTCCTCCTCCTCCTCCTCCCCCTCCTCCTCAGCAGGATGAAACGTTTGATCATTGACCAAATAAAGAAAAGCATCTCCGACGATGTGATTGTGGCCGACCGGCGGCTTCTGGCCCTCGGGGGCCGCTGTCGGGCCGCGGACGAAAAACTACCCCCGTGAGAAGGGGATCGGGAACTTTGGGGTCGCTGATTGAAGCAGAAACACATCGTCGGATGTCTGGCAAGAACGAACTGGAAGCGGGAAGCGAGGGGGGCAGAGAACAAGAGCGAAGACAGTTGCAGCGGACAGAGGAAGAACAGATAATCAGCAAGAGAGGGACAAATAGAAGTGCCAAGGAGAGGCGCACGGGAAGCCGAAAGCACGGCAAGAAACAGGACGACAATGCAACACCTGCCGACCAAGCCAGCGATCATCTAGAATTCGAGTCAAACGCCGTCTTACGCTAAGCATGGCGCATCTTCCCCCTTCTCCTCCTTCCCCTCCTCCTCCTCCTGTTCCTCCTGCTCCTCTCTCCTCATCCTGCTCTTGGTCATCCTCCTGCATGAACCGTCTAGAGCCCCGTCGATCCAAGCACCCCCCGAAACACAACCCCCTCCTCCCCCTCCTTCCTCCTCAGTGTCCTAAAATTCCTCCCTCTCCCCCTCCTCTCTCCTCCCTCCTCCCCCTCCTCCTCCTCCTCCTTCTACTCCTCCTCCTCCTCCTCGGTTCGGTGCGGTTCGGAAGAGCGCAAGGGGTTCAAGGCGCACACACGGGTGAGACGAGAGCAACGCAGGAATAACGGCAGAGACAGGCATCCCGCTTCCGGCGCCGTGGGGCGCATCCCTCCCTGCGAGCGAGGGGCCGTCAACAACAGGGAACGATCATCCACAACAAAAAGACACCAACGAGAAAAAGGAAACGGAAATACCATACAATCAGGAGACGAAGAATATTCCCCATAAGCACGGGCCAACTTACTGCCAAAGGCGCCGGAACCCCAACTGGGGCATTGCACCACATTCTCGGGGCAGTGCCACAAGGAGGAATGCCTAAGAATCGGCCTTGGCCGAATCAAAACCTCCCCCTAGAGTGCGTTGTTTCACGGACTGCGTGCAACTATTCGCACGGCGTCTGCGCACCCAAGAGCACACAACGAGATGACATGCCTGCACACACACGCACACACGAGTCGTGCCCGTAGTCGTACCCGTAGTCGTCGTACTCGTCGTAGTAGTAGTAGTAGTAGTAGTAGTAGTAGTAGCAGTAGTAGTAGTAGTAGAAGTAGTAATAGTAGTAGTAGGAGTTGTAGTAGTATTAATTATACAACCGTAATCGTGGTGGTAGTAGTAGTAGTAGTAGTAGTAGTAGTAGTAGTAGTAGTAGTAGTAGTAGTAGTAAAGGTAGTAGTAGTAGTAGTAGTAGTAGTAGTCGTGGGCATAGTAATAGTAGCATTAGCCGGAATCGCAGTAGTAGTAATAATAGTCGTAGTAGCCGGAGCAGTAGTCGCAGCAGTCGTGGCGGATGTGGTAGTAGTACTAGGTAGCGGTAGTAGTAGTAGTAGTAGCAGCAGTAGTTGTAGTAGTCGTGGTAACTTTAGTGGCAGCGGAAGTAGTAATAGCAGGGCAAACAGTAGTAGCAGTAGTAGTAGTAGTAGTCGTAGTCGTAGTCGCAGTCGTAGTTGATGTAGCCGGTGTAGTAGTAATCATATGAATAGTTGTCGTGGAAGTCGTACTTGAAACAGTAATTTTCGGAAAAGTACTGGGAGTAATCGTGGAGGTAGTCCAAATAGTGGTGGCAGTACAAGTACCACTGCAAGTCGTAGGAGTAGCAAAAGTACTCGTAGTCGTCGTGTCGTCGTTGTAGTAGTCGTGGTACTCGTAAAAGTCGTCGTCGTAGTAGTAGTACTCGTAGTAGCGGTAGTAGTAGTAGTAGTAGTAGTAGTAGTAGTAGTAGTCGTGGAACAAAAGAAGTAGTAGTAGCTGTGATAGTGATAATAGTAGTAGTAGTAGTAGTAGTAGTAGTAGTAGCAGTAGTAGTAGTAGTAGTAGTAGTAGTAGCAGTAGCAGTAGCAATGGTAGTAGTAGCCGTCGCAATCGACATAGAAGTCGTCGTAGCAGTTGTAGTAGTAGTTGTCTCAGTAGTAGCACTAGTAGTAGTAGTAGTAGTAGTAGTAGTAGTAGTAGTAGTAGTAGCAGTAGTAGTGGTGGTGGTAGTAGTAGTAGTAGTAATCGTGGTAGTAGTAATAGTAGCAGTAGTAGTAGTAAGAGTAGTAGTAGTAGTAGTAGTAGTAGACGCAGTCGCCGTAGCCGTAGCCGTAACAGTGGTCGCAGTAGTGGTAGTAAGACTAATAGCAGTAGACGTAGAAGTAGTAGTAGTCGCAGTCGTAGCAGTCGTAGTAGTAGTTGCTGTAGCTGCTGCTGCCGAATAAGTAAAAGTCGTGCGAATGGTAATTTCAGAAAATTAGCAGTAGACGTAGTAGTAGTAGTCGTAGTCGTACGTGCCGTCGCCGTCGTACTCGTCACCATAATGGTAGTAAGAACACTGGTAGTGAGGATAGTGGTGGAAGTAACAATGATAATACTACTAGTGGCCGTAGTAGCAGTAGCAGTAGCGGTGATACTAATAGTGGTAGCCGTAGTGGTAGTAGTAGTAGTAGTAGTAGTAGCAGCAGTCATCGTAGTAGTCACAGTAGCAGTGGTAGTAGTAATACGAAAGGCAGCAGTAGTAGTAGCAGCAGTAGTCGTAGTAGTGGTAGTAGTAGTAGTAGTAGTGGTAGTAGTAGTCATAGTAGTAATCATGGAAATAATAAGAATAGAAGGGGGAGGGGTAATAGTAGTAGTCGTGGTGGTCGCAGTCGTAATGGTAGTAATAATAGTGGTTGTCATAGTAGCGATAGTTAGAATACTGGTTGTAGCAGTACCCGTAGTAGTAAACATAATAATGAAGGCAATCGTGGTAGCCGTAGTTGTGATATCCATACGAGCCGCAATAGGTAGTAATAGTAGTAGCTGTAGTAGAAGAAGTACGAGTAATAGTAATAGCAGAAGTGGTAGCAATCGTACTAGTAACGGTGGTAGTAATAATAGTAAGGGTAGTTGTGGTGGTAATAGTAGTAGTCGTCGTCGCCGTCGTCGTGATAGTTGTAACCGTAACCGTAGTAGTCGTATGCGCAGTAGTAACTAAAGTTTCTACAGCTGCAGTTGTAGTAGTAGAACATGTAGTAGTGATAGTAGCAAGAGCAGTAGAAGTAATAGTAGTAGTCGTCGTAGTGGTAGTAACAGTAGTAGTCGTAGTAGAGTCGTAGTAGTAGCAGTAGTACTAGTAGTAGTCGTAGTAGTAGTCGTAGCAGTAGTAGTAGTAGTAGTAGTAGTAGTAGTCGTCGTCGTCGTGGTGGTAGTAGTAGTAGTATGTAGTAGTAGTAGTAGTAGTAGTAGTAGTAGTAGTAGTAGTAGTAGTAGTAGTAGTAGTAGTAGTAGTAGTAGTAGTAGTAGTAGTAGTAGTATGTAGAAGTAGTAGTAGTAGTAGTAGTAGTAGTAGTAGTAGCAGTAGCAGTAGTAGTAGTAGTAGTAGTAGTAGTAGTCGTCGTAGTCGTAGTCGTAGTAGTAGTAGCAGTAGCAGTAGTAGTAGTAGTAGTAGTACTAGTAGTCGTAGTAGTTGTTGTTGTGGTAGTTAGTGGCCGTAGTAGTCATAGTGGTAGAAGTAGCATTAGTAGTTGTAGTAGTAGAAGAAGGAGGACGAGGAGGAGGAAGAGGTGAGGGGGGAAGAGGAGGAGGAGGGGGAGAGAGAGGACGAGGAGGAGGGGGAGGAGGAGAAGGAGGAGGAGAAGGGTATCATGCCACGAAATTCAAACACACACCACACATACAATATACCCATTCAAGTACCAAACCTGTACAATCAACTTGGTACTCGACGTCCCTTCCTTCCGTCAGTTCTGGAGACGAAACAAATACGTCTGAAGAAGAAAATACTCCTGATCAAGAAGTGCTCCTGAAGAAATGAGATACTTACGAGGACGAAAGAAATACTCCCGAAGAAAAACGAAGTTTTGCTGAAGCACTTCTGGAGAAGGAAAAAGTGCTTCTGAAGAAGAAGGACGTGCTACTGAAGAAGAGAGGCATACTTCTGAAGGGGAAAGGAGTACTCCTGAAGAAGAACAAAATGCTTTTGAAGAAGGAAGAAGTACTCCTGAAGAGGGACGAAGCACTTCTGAGGAAACTTCTGATATAAGTACTTCTGAAGAAGAAAGAAGTACTTCTAAAGAAGGGAGACGTCCTCCTGAAGCAGAGGGAAGTGCTCCTAATGAAAAAAGAATTAGTTTTGGAGAAGGACGAAGCACTTCTGAGGAAGCTTCTGATATGAGCACTTCTGAAGAAGAGAGAAGTAATTCTGAGAAGGAATCAGCCGGGATTGGTCCCAGTAAACCGGTATTGGTATCCATTCCGGGGGCAATCTCCTCCTCGCCCTCGTCCTCCTCCCCCCTCCCTCCTCCGACTCCCTCGCTCGCCCGCGCGCCGGGGCCCGCGTCCGAAGACGCCCTGCCTGTTCGGAGGCTGACGCCACGGAGGTCATGCAAGGGGGCATGGGGTCACTCCCCAACGACGGACGACGGAGCCATAGCAAGGAAGGCCACGACAGGACGACAGATGACGGATTCGTCGTCGGCCTCCTCCCCCTCCTCCGCCATCATCATCATCATCATCAGCAGCAGCAGCAACAGCGGCATCTTCACCACCCCTCATCGCCCTCATCATCACTATCATCAGCATCATCACAATCGTCAGCATCAGCATCATCGTCATCATCATCGTCATTACCATCATCTTCATCGTCAGCATTATCATCGTCGTCACCGTCGTCGTCATCATCACCACAATAATCACATCATCATCACAATCATCACCAACACCATCATAACCGTCGTCGGTATCGTTATCACTGTCGTCGTGAGCATCAGCATCAACATCCGCATCATCAGTATCAGCATCCGCATCCGCATCACCACGATCATGCTCATCATCCTCAGAATCCTCATCATAATCATCATCAGCATCACCATCATCATCATCCTCACCATCCTCATCATCATCACAAGCATCACCACCATCATCACCATCACCATCATCATCACCATCACCACCACCATCATCATCAGCATCAACATCCTCGTCATAACCACCATCACCAACACCATCACCATCATGATCATGATCAGCATCATCAGCATCATCATTATCGTCATCCTCATCATCACCATCAACATCATCATCGCCGTTGTCGTCATCGTCATCGTGACCGGCACCATCAACATCATCATCACCATCATCAGCAGCATTACCACCATCAGTACCACCATCATCCTCAACATCATCCTCATCCTCATCCTCATCATCGTCATCATCATCATTCTTCCTACTCCTCCTCCGACCCCCTCTTCCCCATGGCCTTCATCTCCGCCTTTCCTCCCGACCGGCTCGCCTCGACGTGGGAGGTGGAGAATCGCAAGCCGCGGGTGCGGCACATCTTCTCGAGCTGCGAGAAGTGCTGCTTGCGCCAGTCCTCGGGCGGCCACTGCCAGCAGTAGGAGAAAAACGATGAGGAGGAGGAGGAGGAGGAGGAGGTGGAGGAGGAGGAGGAGGAGGAGGATGGGGAGTCGCCGTCGTCGCTGTCGGCGTCGCCGAGGATTACCAGGCTCGTCATAGGCTTACAAGGGCACCTGAACTTCTTTAGGGATTGATAGGTCATCGGCGAATTAGTGGAAACTGTGGGGCACCTTGCGGGAAAGCAGCCGCGAGACCGAGGTTCGGATAGGCTTCTGCTCTAGCCACTTGGACGACTTCGAACACGGTGTGTGTATTGATCCAGTTTTGATCGGTGATGGGGAAGCTTCGAATACGTTGGGTTTCGACCTATTCGTTCGTACTCACTCGGTGCGAGAGTTTGGACGACGTCGGAATAGTTGTGCGAGCACTCCCTAGAGTGGGTATGGAGGAGGAGGGGGAAGACAGGGACGAGACGCAAGCAGATGAGGATGATGAGGGGGGGGGGGCGAGACGCAGACGCGGTGGAGTAGACGGAGGACACGGAGAAAGAGGAGGAGGAGGAGGAGGAGGACGAGGAGGAGGTGGAGGAGGAGGAGGAGGAGGTTTCTCTTCCTCCCCCCCTGCCCCCTCCCGGTTGCAGTGAGAGGCGCTGCTGCGCCGCGCCCCTGCGTGCCGACCTTTTCACGGAGCTCATGCTCGCCATGCTTCTCCTTGGTTCCGCGTCGCTCCTCCTCGCTCCTCGCTGCTCCTCGCTCCTCGCTCCTCGCTCCTCCTCCTCCTCCTCCTCCTCCTCCTCCTCTTCATTATCCTCGCTCCTCGTTCCTCCTCCTCCTCCTTGCTCCTCCTCCTCCTCCTCCTCCTCCTCCTCCTGCTGCAGGTGGTATCACTCATTTACTGTCACGAAGGCCACGCCGCCCGAGCTGGGTCCCTTCCACTCTTCTCCTTGTGGCGCCGACGGCACGGCCTCGCGGCTGCAGCCCATGCAGCGCAAGCAGTAGCGCCCGCCCCACAAAGGAAGAGGCGGAGGGGGGAGGCCGAAGGGGGGGCAAGCGACCGACCGAGACCCAAGAGAACACACCTCACGAAAGGGAGAACCTGGGAAGCAGCAGCGGCGCCAGGAGCCAGGGCTTCGGACGCCCGACATGGGTACGGAAAGAGTGGGTACAATGCCCAACAACAAATGTTGTCCCGAACCAGCAGCGGCCGCTGTTGGGCAGGCGGCCTCCTGTCTCGAATGGACACAGGCCGCGGCGGCGTGGACAGCGAGCCCTGTTCAAAATGAGCAGGAACTGCTGTTGGGCACTGTACCCATTCTTTCCGTACCCATTTTGTTCGTGCAGAACCATTTGGCCAGCCCTGTGAGAAACTATAAGTGCCGATACTGCTACTCCACGGACCTCCCCCAGGGTGGGTTCTAACAGAGATTTCGAGGCGCATCCGGCCGTGGCGATGAGGGCCTCCCGGGAGACCCAGAAAGGCTAAAACGAAGCGAGAGTGGCAGCATCGGTACCTTCTCCTCCTCTGAGCCTGGCGATGCCCTCGGTGATCCCTGTGTCTCACTGCAAACCTTCGGAGGGGAGGGGGCGGTCGGAGACTTTCGCTTAGCGTGTCGCGGCGGCGGCCCCAGCGACTCGCTATAACCTGCAAGCGGATAGCGTGTCGCTCCGCTCCGCGGGGCGGGAGGCTCGAAGAAGCTCGGGACGTTGACGCTCGGGGACTGGGATGCGGTTAGCAAGTAGGGTGAAGCGTGATGGACCAGAACCAGCGGCGCAACACGCTAAGCTGAAGTTCCTGAGCATAATTGCGACTCGCACTCTATCGATTGTTCTGTAACGTTAGTGCCACCGCAATCCTGATGGAACAATCGGCGAGCGCACGATCCAAACGAATGCCCTGGGGTATCCCGGCGGCCCCACGGAAGCACCGACAGCCTGGACAGGCCCGTAGTCTGACGCAGTTGTCCCTGATCGCGCCCGCGAGGGCCTCCCATAGGGGAACGAAGAATGCCATAAACATAAAAACGCGGAGGTCCGCGCGGATTTCTCGGATCCGCGCTGACTTCAGACCTTTTATGTTTATGCCATTCTCCTTTCCCCTATCCCAAGGACCTTGGCACGAAGCAACCGGGCCACGATGACACGATGAGCATCGTTTATCCGACCCCTATCCCCAGCGGCGTGGCCTGGGCCCCACTGGCCCATTTACCCCCCTAGATGGGGATACAGGCCGTTCCCTTCGGGTTTCGAGGGGCATATCCCCAGCTGGGGTGGTAGCATGGTGGGGCTGAGAAACCATTGCTCAGTGGGGATGGGGATAGGTTCAACGATGCTGATGATCGCGCCCTCGAGGGCCTTCCAAGGACCTTGGCACGAAGCAGGCGGGCCACGAGGCGAACGGGCCCTGGACCATGCCTGGGCCATGGGGGCCTTCCCCTGGGACCGGCCTCTCCTCATCCTGAGCAGCTCTTTGTGGAGGTTTTCTCCGAAGGGCTCAGGCGACCCGTCCTCCTCCTCCTCCTCCTCCTCCTCCTCCTCCTCCTCCTCCTCCTCCATCTCCTCCATCTCCTCCATCTCCTCCTCCTCCTCCTCCTCCTTCTCCTCCTCCTCCTCCTCCTCCTCCTCCACCACTTTTCCTCCTCCTCCTCCTTTTCCTCCTCATCTTCCTCCTCCTCCTCCTCCTCCTCCTCCTCCTCCTCCTTGGGTCGCATACGGCCCCGGGGGAAGCCGTGCAGTTTTTTGACAGCCCCAGGGCAAGCGGAGGGCACCGGGAGCCCCAGAACGGCAAAAAAGCTATAGGGCCTGTTTCCCTCAGCCGAGGAAAACATATTAGCCAGCGTGGGCCCAAAGCAGTGTGCTCCCAGCGGCCGATGTTGAACAAGCTATGTTGAGCAATCTATGTGGTGCAACACATGTGTTGTGCAAGGTATGTTGTGCATGGTTGCGTCATGTACGTTGTGAAACTATGTGATGCAATATATGTGGTGTAATGTGTGGTGCCATCCGTGTGGTGCGCAATCTATGTGGTGCAATCTATGTCGTGCAGCCTATGTGGTGCCATCTGTGTGGTCCGCAATATATATACATGAATATATGTACACACATATATATATATACATGTTTATGTATACATATATATATATATATATATATATATATATATATATATATGCGGTGCAATCGACGTGATGCGCCCTACGTGGTGCAACATAGGTGGTGCGTGTGTTTTTTGTCCCGACCCTCCGTGTTGGGCTCTCGTCTGCAAAAGAGGACTGGCCTCCGCCTCTCCCGCCTCCCGCTTCCCCCCTGCCTTCCTCCTCCTGCCGTCTGCTTCCTCCTCCTCCTCCTCCCTGCCACGCGCATCCAGCCGAGACCTCGCTGCTCCCCGGGTCGCTGCTCCCCGGGTGGCTGCGAACTGCGCAGCCGTCGCCGCGTTCGTGGGCTCCTGGGAGGTCCAAGCGGAGTCGGGGGGCCCACGCGCACCCGGATGGGAACCTCGCAGCTCCCCGGGTGGCTGCGAACTGCGCAACCGTCGCCACGCTTTCGTGGGCTTCTGGGAGGTCCAGCGGAGTCGGGGGCCACGCGCATCCAGCCGAGACCTCGCAGCTCCATGGGAGGCTGCGAACTGCGCAACAGTCGCCGCGTTCGTGGGCTCTTGGGGAGGTCCAGCGGAGTCGGGGGGCACGCGCACCCGGACGGGAACCTCGCAGCTCCATGGGAGGCTGCGACCTGTGCAACCGTCGCCACTTTCGGGGGCTCTTGGGGAGGTCCAGCGGAGTCGGGGGGCACGCGCACCCGGACGGGAACCTCGCTGCTTCCTGGGGGGCTGCGACCTGTGCAACCGTCGCCACTTTCGGGGGCTCCCGGGGGGGGGGGGGTCCAGCAGAGTCCGGGGGCATGCAAACCCAGACGGGACCTCGCTGCTCCCGGGGCGGCTGCGAACTGCGAAACTGCGAAACTGCCGCCACGCTTTCGTGGGCTCCCCTGGGAGGTCCAGCAGGGTCGGGGGCCACGCAAACCCCTTTGAGACCTCGCTGCTCCATGGGTGGCTGTGAACTACGCAACTGTCGAAACTTTCATGGGCTCCTGGAAGGCACGGCAAAGAGGAGGGCAGCGCAGATCGTGCATATCTGGCGATGTGTTGTTTTGTACGATGCCTTTATACAAATGTTAGCCTCGCGTGGAGAAGGGATGGGTATGTCTCGGGTCTTTTTGTGTTGCAGTGCCCCCCCCATTCGTGGAAGCCCGCTTGAAAAAAATCCCCCCGCGCCAGGAGGGTGCGCGGCCGGCGTATTGCGCAGACAAAGAAGATTCGTTCAGGGGTCAGGTGCGCAAGGCGAGATGCCCGACGGGGACACTCACTCAACGCTTGCCCATAGAGGCGTCACGGTTGGTCATGTGGTACTGCCTGGCCGGGGGCAAGTTGGCGAACGTCTTCAGCTCCGACTTCTCCATGTACTTGGCGTACAGCGTCTTCACCTTGTCCGTCTGCCCGTCTGCGGCGGAATCCAGGAGGTCCTCGGAGATCTCGGTCTGCGCGGCGAAGTCCTTCGGCTGGTTGCGCCAGTACGTGTTGAGCATCTTGAACTTGTTCTCCTTGGCCAGGACCGCTTTCATGTCGCCAGCGTCGATGGCGCTCTGCAGCTTGATGATGGCGGGGGCGTACCTTGGCGGCGCGCAAAGGGGGGTAGGGTAGGGGGAGGGGGGAAGGCTTCTTAGAAGCACCCTGCTTCTTAGAAGGCCTCGGCTCTACGTCTATAGAGAAGGCCCGCGCCTTCTAAGAAGCAGGGGTGCTTCTAAGAAGCCTTCCCCCCTCCCCCTACCCCCCTCTGCGCGTTGCCGAGTACCTCTTCATGCAGGTCACCGGCTCGCCCTGGAAGTCGGCCAGCGCCGTCTCGCCGCCGGCCGCCGCCAACAGCACCGCGGCCGCGCCCATGGCCGCCTCGCGGCGCCCCGGCGGCGGGGCCGCCGCGAGGAAGGCGCCCGGCGCGGGGCCCGCGAGGGCCGCGAGGCACGCGGCCGCGAGGGCGTAGGCGCCCGCGCAGGCGGCGCACAGCGGCAGGAGCCTGGCCATGGCGAGGGTCGGTCGGGGAGGCCTCAGAGGGTCGGCAGGACGTGCGACGGAGGCAGGCGGGTGCCAGGGCCAAAACGCTTCGAGCAAACATGATGACATGACATTCTTCGTGGTGCTATGTGCGTGCTACAATCTGTGTGGTGCAATCGACGTGGTGCAGCATGTGGTGTGCGAACTGCAGTGTGCCATAGGTATGGCGCCATGAATTTTGTTGCCAACTGCGTGGTGCAGCGTATGCGGTGCAGTCTACGGGGCGCAACCAATCTCTGTTCGCAGTGAGTTGTCCACTCCACTGCTCGCGCAAACATCCCACCCACCCACCCGCAACTTGGTCTGCAAAACCTCTTAAGACCGTGACGGTGGGTACCACATGGCACTTGGCAACGACACCGACGCCGACGACGACGACGACAACGACGACAACGACGCCGCCGACGACCCGTAGCCATTTTGGCTCAAGGCCATGGCGATCCCGACGACCGCGAGTCCTTCGGGCGCCGTCGAGCGCGAGGGACGCCGCGCTTTGGGCCTGCTTCTTGCTTCGTTTTTTCGAGGCGGCGTGGGCAGGCGGAGCGCGCGGGGCCAGCAGCCATGTCGGGCGACGGAACTGGAGCGCCGCCACCCTGGAGGCGCAGGGTGTACTGGGTCTGCCAGTGCAAGGAGTGGAACTGGTGCGACAAGAGGGCGACCTGCAAGTCCTGCGGGAAGGAGGCGCCAGCGTGGGCGAAGCGCCTGCGCGCGATGCACCAGCCCCAGGCCGACGGGGAGGGATTCGTCCAGCAGCCCAGGGGGCGCTCGCACCAGCGTGCAGCGCGCCGAGCTGGTGAGGCCTCCAGGGCAGCCTCGGCCGCCAGCACCGTGCCGAGCAGCGCGCCCAACAGCAGGGTGCGGCCGCGGGGCGGAGCCAAGCCGCCGCCGTGGCGTGAGGAGCGCGAGGAGCAACCAGAGGAGCCCGCTGCGAGTCTGGAGCGCAGGCTCGAGGGAGCCCAGGCTCGCGTCTCCAGCCTCCGCGAGGCGGTCGCCACAGATGGGACCAGCGAGGCCTTCCAGCGAGAGGCCAGGGCGGCCCTCCTCGCAGCGGAGGACTCAGCCGAGAGGGCCGAGGCCGAGCTCCGCGAGGCCCAGCGGCTCGGGAGGCCCCCCCACGCCGTCCTCCACGGAGGCGCCAACGCCATGCAGAAGGTCGAGAAGCAGATCACTGCAACCAGAGCCAAGCGCGAGCAGGCCGTGCAGCGGGCTGAGGCCCTCAGGGAGGAGATTGCGGCGATGCAAGAAGAGCTGGCCGAGGCCGAGTCCGCGGTCGAGGACTTCGACAGCCAGCTCGGCAAGCTCGAGGAGTCGAAGGCTCAGACAGTCCAGCAGGCACTCCAGCGGGCCATTGAGGCGTGCGGAGGCCAGCGGCCCCTGGAGACCGCGGTCGGGGGCCTCGTCACCCAGGTCAACCAGTTGGGCGAGATGCTCGGCCCTAACTCGGATGGCGTCGCGCCCAGGCTCCTGGAGATCATGGACATCATCACCACGCAGAGCGCCGCCATCTCGGACATGCTCCACCCCGCTGCGCCTGCTGCCGCTGCCTCGCGCTGGGCCGACGGCCTTGGCGGGGGCGGGCTCGCCGTCGACGACGAGGAAGGCTTCCCCGCCCCTGCCGCTGGGGCCTCTGCCCCCGCGGAGCCGCGGCCGCCAGCGGAGGCCGCAGTTCAGCAGGTGCGACCAGGCCCGCCCACCCAGCGGGCGAGCCCTGCAGTGGGGCCCTACGGGCCAGCCGCCGCCCGCGGGCAGTCAGGCGCGGCGCTCGGCGCTTGGCCCCAGCCTGGCCAGGCCGAGCACAGGATCCTTGAGGATGCCAAGGACGAGCACGAGGACGGCCAGGCCTTGGCTACCCTGGCTACTGCTGGGGGCTACGCTCCTATGGGCCCTCGTCGCCCCTAGCCGCTCGGCTGCAGCGACAGCCTGGGGACCCGCGCCGCCGCCGCCGCCGTCAGACTGGCCGACCGTGCACCAGGCGCGAGGAGGGCCACGGCGGCAAGGCGGCCTCGCTCCTGGGCCGAGGTGCGGTCGGGGCCGCCGAGGCGTCCCCCCGACGGCCCCGTGCGGGCAGACGGCGGGAGGATTCTGCCCTCCGACGTCGCAGCCGTCTGCCCCGCCCCATGGGAGTCGAGGGGCCCCCGCGGGGTTCACGCCAGCCGCCCTTGAGGCGAGAGTGGGCGGGGCTGTGCCGGCTTGTGAGAGGGCCGCCGCGCAGCTCCGTGCAGGCTTCGACGTGCTGGGCCTCAACGGCAACACATGGGACCGTGCCATGGAGGTGCTCGAGGCCTACATCGCGCGGGAGGGCGCGCGCCCGCACCTGGTCACGGTTCAGGAGGTCCGCCTTGGGCCCCGCCAGCTGGAGAATGCTCGCCGCCGAGCCCGCGGCTTGGGCTACGCGGCCTTCTTGCATGCTGCTGCGCCCACTGGACAGGCTGCCCTTGCCCATTCAGGAGGCGTCGGAGTGCTTGCCCGTGAGGACCTTCAGGCGCGGGAGGCTCAGTGGCGAGTGCCAGGGGACTTCAAGCACCGCGTGATCGCCGTCAGGGTGAAGCATGAAGCTGCTGTCTTGCTCCTTGTACCTGCAGGATGGCCTCGGGCCCAAAGGTGTCAACTTGGACATCATCGGAGCCCTGGGGGACCTGGTGCTGACCGAGGGGCTGCCTTGGCTCGTGCAAGGCGACTTCAACATGGAGCCTGGGACCCTCCACGAGTTAGGGTGGCCAGCCCTTCAGCGAGGTGCCTACCTTGGGCCAGCCGGGCCCACATGCATGAGCCGCAGCGGGTGTACGAATGGTTCGCGAGCTCTTTCTGCCTCTCCCACGGGGTCGCCAACGCCGCCGCCCTGGACGGCTACGCGTTGCACCCGCGCAAGCCAGTCCGACTGCGGCTGCAGGACCTGCGGCCAGATGCGCTGGTGCAAGTCCTGGTGAGGCCTGGCCGCTTCCCAGACGTGGAGGCCGCCGACTGCAGGGCCCATGAGGACGCCGTCGTGCAGGTGTTTCGGCGCAGTGGGCGAGCTCAGTGGCAGGCCGAGGCCTGCAGCTGGAGCTGGGAGGCAGGCGCGGTGCCCCACGACCTGCCTGCTGCAGCGTGTGAGTGGACGGAGGCGGTCGAGGGCACGTTGGTGGGCATCCACGACATCCAGCCCGCCGCTCACAGGCGCTTCCTGGGCCGAGCCGCGGGGCCGAGGCGCGCCCTGTAGCCGATGAGCGCGGTCGCGAAGCGAGAGTACCGCTTCCGTCACTCCGAGTTGACCCACGCCATTCGGCAGGCCCTTGACCTGGCTCTGCAGAGGCTGGCCGCCGATAGGAGTGAGAGGTGGCGGCCGTCGCACGAGGGCTGGTACTCGCGCGAGGCGGAGCGCATCACGGGCCTCCTTGGGCTCGCCACGGCTGCGGCCCGCGAGGAGGAGGAGGCGGAGCAGCTCGCCTTCGACACCAGCGGGTGGAGCGACCTCGTCGGCCAGGCAGGAGTCCACGGCCACGTCGGCGCCATCGCGGAGCTCCAGCGACGGCTTTACAGCTCGCAGCGGCGCGACGGTCGTAACAGCTCCGCGCGGTGGCGCGCTTGGGCCAAGGAGGCCGTCCAGCGAGGAGGCAGGCTGGCGCACCGCTTTGCCAGAGCGGTGCCGCCTCCCCAGGTCGTCGATCCTGACACGGGCATGCCGCTGGCAGGTATGATAGCTATTGGGCAGCTGGAGGCCAACTGGCAAGCCCTCTGGCAGCAGGAAGGCTTCAAGGGAGGAGCCGACGTCGGCACCTGGGACGTCCAGGACTGGACCCTGCCTCCCATCACGCTCGACATGTTCCAGGCGACGTGCCGCCGCTACGCGCCTTCTGCAGGGCTCGGAGCAGACCAGCTACACCCTAGACAGCTGCTGCCCCTGCCGCGTGCCCTCCAGCTCCGCTGCCTGGACCTCCTCGCGGCGCGCGAGGAGCGGCCGCAGGCGCTGGGGGCCTTCGCGACGATGATCGTGTTCATCCCGAAGCTGGATGGGGGCATCCGCCCCATTGCCCTCATTCCGCCTCTTCTTCGGGTGTGGAGCCGTGTTCGGCAACCTACTTGTGCGCAGTGGGAGTCCACCCACAACTTCCAGTTCTTCTGGGGCAGGGAAGGCAAGGGCTGTGAGAAGGCGGGTTGGATGCACAACCTTCTTGCCTCGGCTGCCCGCCATGCCGGCTTTGAGGTTGGCAGCCTCTTCCTGGACATTGTGAAGTTCTACGAGAATATTCGGCATGACGTGTTCTGGAACTGCGCCACCGAGCACAATTTCAATCTTCGGTTATTGAGGGGGCTTTTGGCCTTGTATTAAGCCCCATCGCTTCATCTGTTTCGCGGGCCTGGTCTCCGACGACTTCAGCTCGCAGGGCGCCGTCCTCGCGGGCTGTGCGCGTGCTACTACGCTGGCCAATCTGCCGCTCCTCGGACCCCTTCGCGCCGTGTCTTCAGGAGGCCGCCTGCTCGTCATTGGCAGGAACGTCGTCGACGATGTGGCCCTTCAAGCACTGGGAACTCGTCGCCTTGTCGTGGAGCAACTTGGCGGCGCGGGAGCGGAGATGGCGCGGCAGCTCGGGGGCTTGCACCTCCCGCTCAGCGCCAAGAAGTCCGTGTACCTTGCGTCCTGCTCTGGCCTGGCCCAGGAGCTGGGCGAGTACTGGAAGGCGCGCGGCATGAAGTTCGAGAGAGCTCACCAAGCCCGCAACTTGGGCACGGATGCGAGCATCACGATGAGAGGAGTCCGCGAAGGGCGAGGGCGGGCGCGGGACGCGCTCCAGCGTGCGCGGCGCCTGCGATGCCTTCGAGCGGCAGGAGTCGAGGTGGACCTGATCCACAAGGCTGGGCCTACTTCCAGTATGGCATGGGGGCGGACGGTTACTGGCGTGGCCGACGGAGAGTTGCACAGTTGGCGAGTCACCGCGTGCCGCAGCGCTGGGCGGCCCCCCCGCGGCGCGGCCCTCGGCCTCAGGCTGCGGCGTGCGGAGCTCCGCAGGGGCCGCGACCTGGATCCGCTCGTGCTGATCACGGATCGCTCGCTCCAGATGCTGGCAGGGCTTTTGCACTCGGGCGAGCTCTCCCTGCCGATGCTCAGGGGCGAGCTCGAGGCTGCAGCTTCGCGGCAGGCGGCAGCAACGGCGCCCTGGGTGCACTGCAACTCCCCCGTGGATGCAGCTGTCCTCACCCTGGGCAGGATCGGCTGGCACTTCAGGTCCGAGCGGTGCCTCATCACGGACGTCGGGGGCGTGCTGGACTTGACGCTGTTGGGGCCGCGCGAGCTCGGCATTGAAGCCGGCCTTGGGGCGAGGCGCGCCTCGAATCGACGCGAGATGCAGAAGCTGGCCAGCGCCTCTTCTTTGCAGGGTTCTTTCTTCTGGGACGCCTTCAAGGAGCTCATCGGGCCAGGAGGCAAGTTCAGCGAGCGCGAGAGGAACGGGCTGGTCGCCTACCTCACGAACGCGCACTGGCCGCCGGCGAGGCTCCACGGCGCCCGCGAAAGCGGCCACGCCCGCTGCAGATGCTGCGGAGCCGCGCGGGGCACCCTCTGGCACAGATTGTTCGAGTGCCCCATGCTTGCGGCCCAGCGGAGGGACTCGGTCTCGCCAGCGCTGATGAGGAGCGCTGTGCGGGTCCGCGCCCAGGGAGAGGCAGCAGGGGGGGACTTCGCTCGGCGCTGGCTGCCAGCGCCGCCGCCTCCTCAAGGGCCTCGCACGGACGCCATGAGCGTCTGGTGGATACGCAGGCCTCCCGACGACAAGCTCAATGGCAAGTTGTACTTGGACGGCTCGGCGGTCGACCCGCAGTTCGGCTCCTTGAGGCGCGCGGGCTGGGCGATTGCTGCAATGCGACGACGACGGCAACCTCATCGCGGGCGTCTACGGGACCGTCAGGAGGGACCTCTGTCCACAACAAACCGCTCGTGACGCTGAGGACTTCGCGGTCTGGATGATGGTGAACTACGCGGGCCCTGCAGTCGAGGAGGTTAACATCGACTGCCACGGCACGGTCGAGTGCTTGCGTAAGGGGCTGGCCTATGCGACGGGCCCGACCAAGGCCAACGCCCACCTCTGGAGCAGGAGCCTCGCCGCCTTCGAGCCTGGCAGCTTCAGGGTGAACAAGGTGCCCGCCCACTGCAGCAGGCAGGCGGTGCTCGACGGGCGCCTCACGGAGGCGCAGTGGCGCGGCAACCTGCACGCCGACCGCCTCGCCAAGCTGGGAGCACGGCTGCGCGCCGTGGACGCCCAGACCGTGGGCGAGCACCGCGCCTTGGCGGGATTCGTCCAGGAGCTGGCCCGCTGGGTGGGCCAGGCGGCGGTCCTCTGGCAGAACATCGCGGAGAAGGACAGTGACAGCTTCCTCGAGTCCGACGAGAGGCAGCGGGTGAGGTTCGCCGACCAGGAGGAGCGGGCCGAGCTGCCCACTGCAGGCAGGCCGACGGCGCAGCAGCCGCAAGTGGAGAGCGTCCGCTCGGTGGCCAGCGCGGTTGGCCTCTCCATCACCACGGCTGGCATCTGCTACCTCGGCCACTCCCTGTCGTACGCGTGCTGCGACGTGGGCGAAGAGTCCCAGGAGCTGGTGGCGTGCGGCAAGTGCGGCGCCTACATGGTCCTTGGTGGCCGCTCTGGAGGCCGCCCAAAGCTCAAGGAGCCGTGCATCGGCGAGAGGGCCACTGGGCAGCGCAGCCAGCGCCGCCTCTGGGCTCGAGGGCTACACCCGGCCGGGTGGACGACCACGCGGAGGAGACCAGCAGCGCAGGGAGAAAGGGGTTGAAATCCCCGCGCTGAGGCTGCAGGGGCCACTGCCCCCAGCGGCCCAAGAGGCCTTCCTGGCCTGGCTGGGCCTCGAGGGCGAGGAGGCTCCCTCGGCAGCAGGTGGCAGCTCAGCAGCAGCGACGGGAGGAGCAGGCGGCTGCGAGCAGGTGCCAACGACGCGGCCGACGGCGGCAGTGCAGCAGGTGGCGGCGGGCAGCGCCCCGTGGGCCGCCATGCTGGCCGCGTACGGCCTGGACGAGCAGGACCTCGCCGAGCGGGTGCTGTCCGCCAACGCCGCCGTGGAGGACCGCCGCGTCCGCCCGCGGCGCGGCCGCGGCCCGCGCCCTGGCGGCGAGAGCTCGGGCGAGTAGGCTGCTCGCCTGGAGTCGCCTTCATGGCCCCGCGAATCGAATCGACGCCGCCGACGACGACTATGACGACACCGACGACGTCTCCAACGACTTCGACGACGCCGACAACGACGACGACGACGACGACGACGACGACGACGACGGCGACGAAATAGGAGGGACGACGACGAAACGCCGACGAAGACGACGAGGGAGGAAGGACGACCATGGCGACAACGACGACGGAAATGACGACGACGCCAAGACGACGACGACGACGAGAAAGACAAAGGACGACGACGGCGACGACGACGACGACGAGGAGGGAGGAGTGAGGACGGCGACGACGACGACGACGACGCAAGAGCGCGCGCGCACGCTTTTGTTGAAAGTCCGTGTTGCGGAACCTTTTGTGTTTGTATGTTGTTTGGGACACTCGATTTTGAAATCCTTCCGAAACCGAAGGTTTTTTTCAAGGATTCCGGCATGCGCACGCGACGACACGCGCGTGCGCACTTCGTCCCGTTGTTTGCAAGGGATTCTCGCGACGGCACGCGCGCAAAGGCGTTCGAAAGATTTCGACATGCGCGCGCGAAGCCCGTTTGGTAGCATGTCTAGAAAATCTGGAATGACCAACGATTTTCTTCAGATTCCGCAAGAGCGCGCGCATATTTTTTTGCATAATCAATATTGCGAAACCATGGTTTTTATATGATGTTTGGAAAGTCGGTTTTGAAGTCCTTCCGACATCGTTGGTTTTTGAAAGATTCCGGCATGCGCGCGCGACGACGCGAGCGTGCGCACTTCGTCCCCATTTGTTGCCAGGGATTCTTGAAAACTTATGATTCTTGATAAGCGAGAGTGCGCGCATAGCATTTGTTGCAAAGGATGGCGGGTGGGAGGTGATACCGGTTTGGCTGGGATCGTACGAGCTCCTATTTAGGATGGACGATGGGGCATAAACGTATGCAAATTGCAATTCGAAAAGGTGTATCGTTAATTCCGGGGGGGGTCCATTCTTCTTTTAGAGAGGAGAATATGTGTTATGCTATCTACGTTGCGCAGACCATGTAGTGTATCGACGTGATGCAATCTATGTGGTGCACACTATGTTATGCTGTTCACCCTGTCGAATTTGAAGTTGTTGCTTCCGATGCTTGCGCAATCATCCCACCCACCCACCCACCCACAAATTGGTTTGCAAAACCCATGCAGCGGTGATTGCGATGACTGCTTGGCGCTGCTGGCACATTGTTGCGATCGCGCTAGCGCGCACAGGCTGGCGCACAGAGCGGCCATCTAATCTAGCGCGACCGACGCGGCCAAGGTGGCGCCGACCGCTTGGCACTTCCAAACGCGTGTCGCGCGCTGGCCCGCGGGCACTTCAGTGCGAGTCGGTGATTCGGGCGGGCGCGGTATCATGGCGACGTCGACAAGGGCACACACGGTGATGATAGTAGCGACGCTGGTGACGACGATGACGATGACGACGGCAAGGCCAATGAAAGCGAGGATGATGATCACGTCGGTGGCGATGATGGTGTCCACGTGTCGGTAGTGAAGGTTCCGGCAGGATTTCGGCATGCGCACGCGGCCGACGGGCGCGAGTGGCCCGCATGGCATGATGATGTGCCAGGGATCGCACCCCCCCAACACGCTGGAAAGGGCGTTAGAATGAATTCGATCTGCGCGCGCGAAAAGTCCGTTTGGTCGCCTTGCATGGCCATGTTGAAATTAACCTGGCGAAGGACCCAACCATATGCAGTTGTGCGTACCGCACTTGGGAATATGTTTTTCGGTGGCGCTCCCTATGGGGCCACGAACCCTGTGACGGGTGTGCCGACATGGGTGCGGCGGACGAATGTGGACGGTGGCATTGGGGCCTTCGGTGGAGCTCCCTATGGGGCCACGAAGCGTGTGAGGGGGGGTGCCGAAATGGGTGTGGGGGACGCATGCGGGCGGTGGCATTGGAGCCGTCGGTGGAGCTCCCTATGGGGTCACGCAGCGTGTGAGGGGTGTGCCGAAATGGGTGTGTAGGGACGCATGCGGGCGGTGGCATTGGAGCCTACGGTGGAGCTTCCTATGGGGCCACGAAACGTGTGAAGGGTGTACCGAAACGGGTGCGGGGGGCGCATGTGGACGGTGGCACTTGGGCCTTCGGTGGAACACCCTAAGGGGCCACGCAGCGTGGGAGGGGTGTGCCGAAATGTGTGGGGGACGCATGTGCATGGTGGCAGTGGGGCCTTCGGTGAAGCTCCCTGTGGGGCCACAAAGCGTGGGAGGGGTGGGCCGAAATGGGTGCGGGGGGCGCATGAGCACGGTGGCACTGGGGCCTTCGGTGGAGATCCCTATGGTTCCACGACGTGTCTGAGGGGTGTGCCGAAATGGGTGCGGGGGACGCATGTGGAGCTCCCTGTGGGGCTCCCTGTGGGGCTCTCAGCGTGGGAGGGGTGTGCCGAAATGTGTGGGGGGCGCATGAGGACGGTGGCACTGTCTGTGCCGAAATGGGTGTGGTGGACGCATGTGGACGGTGGCACTTGGGCCTTCGGTGGAGCTCCCTATGGGGGCAAGAAACGATTGAGGGATGTGCCGAAATCGGCGTGGGGGACGCATGTGGGCGGTGGCACTGGGGCCTTCGGTGGAGCTCCCTATGGGGCCACGAAAAATGTGAGGGGTGTACAGAAATGGGAATGTAGGGAACGCATGTGGACGGTGGCACTGGGGCCTTCGGTGGAGCTCCCTATGCGGCCACGAACCCTGTTACGGGTGTGCCGACATGGGTGCGGCGGACGCATGTGGACGGTGGTATTGTGGCCTTCGGTGGGGGCCACGAAACGTGTAAGGGCGTTCCGAAACAGAGACATGCGGAAGGTATAGGCAAGGAGGGGGAGGAGGGAGGAGGGAGAGGAGGAGGAGGAGAGGAAGGAGGGACGCCCAGCGCTGTCTCTTCAAAACGAAGACCCAACACCACAGGATGGTTGGGAAGGAAACAACCGTTTTTTAGATTTAAAAGGCAAACGTGATCAAACAAGAGCACAATAATTCGCAAGAGCGCGCGCGCTGACCTTTCTCTGTTTGAAAACCATGATGCGACACCATGCGTGTTGTTCGGGACGCTTTATCTAATCCTCACAAAGCGCGGGTGGACTTTGTTTCACCTGTTGTAAAGGATTTTGAAAATGGATGAATTTGGATACGAGGGTGTGGGCGCATACTGATTTTTGTTGCAAGGATGAAAGGGGAGGGAAGTCGATACTGCCCTGGCTGGGATGGTATGGACTCATATCTCGAATGAACGACGGGGCAGGGCCACATGAAAACAAGCTGCACGCACCTGGGGGGGCGGCCAAATCCTGGCCTCGGGGGGTCGTAGGCCCAAGCTCCATTTTGTAGAAAGGACCATCGAGGTGTTGCGATGATGCCATCTGTGTGGTGCGATCTGCGTGGTCCAACCCATGTCGTGCCATCTGGGCGGCGACGGGGCGGCGTCGGAGACCACATGGCCGCCGGACCGCCCGCCAGGCTCAGACGACGGGCGGCGACGAGGCGGCGACGGGGCGGCGACGGCGACGGCGACCACGGAGCCGCAAGACCGCCAGCAATGGGGAAACCAAAAGGTACTCCAGATTTCGTAATAAAGGGAGGGGGGTCTCATTTCGGGGGGGGTCTCTTCCAGGCTATCTTGGAGGGCCTGGGGGGTCTGGGGACGATGTTTTGGAGGGTTCTCCCACGGGGGAGGTCTGAAATGGCTTGTCTTGGAGGGTCCAGACCCCCTCCCTTTTATTACGAAATCTGGAGTACCGATACCGCTACTCCCCAGACCTCTCCCGGGGTGCGTTCTGACCAGAGTGTCGAAACGAATCAAACGGTGGCGACGATGGCCTCCCAGGAGGCCCGAAGAGGGGAAAACGGGCGAAGGGTAGCGGCATGGGTACCTTCTCCCCCTCTGAAGCAAGGCCCAGTTCCTCAGAGCGGACAGTAGAAACCCTAAATGCAAGCACCGCTTGGGGACAAACTGCATAAACACGTAACTGTTGGAGGTCCGGGCGAATTCCTTGGATCCGCACGGATCTCGCGGATCGCCGCCCCGGACCGCGCTCTGCGCGCCAGGGACGGGGCCCAGCGCCGGTCCGAGAAATCCGCGCTGAACCGCGAAATTCTTAGCAGCCCTTTGGGCGTGGGTGGTCTCGGCGGTGGACAAATCTCCCTTTGGTAGACCTCCCCTTAGTGAAAACGGCATGGGACCGAAACCGACGGACCTGGACCCGCAAAAATGACGGCCGCGACGCCCTCTCGCGAAACGAAAACGGCCAATTCCTCAATCGACGTGTCAGGGTAGGAGGTATGTCCACCCCCGATGGTCTAACGATGAGGTCGAGGAAACGAGGAAGACGCCAACGGCTACGAGGAGAAAGGTCCGTCAGCTTCGGCAACAACCACGTGGGCTCGCGGGAGCCGTCTCCCCTCGTGGCCAGGAACCTCGTGGCGCGGGGCCCCTCCCCCTTCGTCCTCCTCCTCATTCCTCCTCCTCCCCTCCCTCCTCCCCTTCCTCCTCCTCCTCCTCCTCCTCCTCCTCCTCCTCCTCCTCCTCCTCCTCCTCCTCCTCCTCCTCTCCTCCTCCTCTCCTCCTCCTCCTCCTCCTCCTCCTCCTCCTCCTCTCCTCCTCCTCCTCCTCCCTCCTCCCACTCTACTCCTCCCCCTCCTCCTCCTCCTCCTCCTCCTCCTCCTCCTCCTCCTCGTCCACCTCCCTTTCTCCTCCTTCCTCCGCCTCCTCCCACTCTCCTCCTCATCCTTTTAATCACAACCGTCACATCGCTATCTACTTCGTCGTCGTCATCATCGCCATCATCATCAATCCTGCTCGAGGCGCGCGGGGCAGGGAACTGGAGGTGGGAGGCGAGAGCGGAGGCGGCGGAGGGGCAGGCAGGCATGCAGGCGAGCGGGCCAGAAGGCGCAGGGCACCTCCTCCTGCTGCTTTGCACACTCCGCCTCTTTCTCCTGCTTCTCCTGCTCCTCGTTCTCCTTCTCCTGCCGCCTGAGGACTTGCGCACTTCCTCCACTTTCTCTTCGTCTGCACAGCCTATATCACGACGGCGTCAGGGGATCGAGTTAGACTTCTGCGGGGGCAGCGGGACAGCCTTTTCGACGGAACCTGCCACGATATGGCCTTGTCCATCACATTCTAGATCGGATAAATGGGGAGCGTGGACGAGAACGAACGTGGGGGGAGGACCGGGAAGCATGATCCAGGAATCACCTCGTGTTCCTGCTACCACTATTGCTCGCCTCCCCCCCGCCATCAGACCACCACCATCACCATCATAAATACAGTCGTCACCATCACCACCACCATCATCACCAACAGCATCATCAACAACATCACCATGACCGCCACCGCCACCTTCACCATCATCAGCAGCGACAGCATCATCATCACCATCATCATCAGCAGCATCATCATCTGCATTATCAGATTCATCGTCATCAGCATCACCATCCTCATCAAAATGACCATCATCATCCGCATCATCATCCTCATCATCAGCATCACCATCACCATCACCATCATCATCATCATCATCATCATCATCATCATCATCATCATCAGCATCAGCATCATCATAATCACCATCAGCATCATCAGCAGCAGCATCAGTACCCGCATCATCACCATCACCATTAGCATCAGCACATACATCAGCATCATCATCATCAGCAGCAGCAGCACCTTCGTCACCAAACTCATCCTCATCGTCGCCCTCATCATCATCGTCGTCATCGCCCCCCCGACCTCTCGGTTGCTGGTAGCTGCACGCTGTGGTGCTGAAATGAAGAGGTCAGGAACCTCCCGATAACGAATCCTGGGTTCGACGCGGTGGACCTCCCGTCGGGAGTGGCCCAGGCCACAACCCCTATAGGACAAGAAGGAACTACTTACACAGAGAAACTTTCGAGAGCCCGCGTGGATTTCGTGGATCCGCACTGAGCCCCCCTCCCTGGCGCGGGGAGCGCGCCAGGTGCGATGGAGGCGACGCCAAAGGGGTCCAGCGCAGATCCCAGAAATCCGCGCGGAGCTCCAGCAGTTTATGTTCGTGCCGCCGCTTCTATTTCGGAGGAACTACCTCGACCTCGGGGACCTCGAGGAGGATCGGCTTCGGCCTCGAGGACCTCGAGGACCTCCGAGAGCGTATGCTCGTGTACTCTCTTCCTCTTCGGGCCCCGCGCTCGGGTCACAGCAGAGGCCCTGCCATGCTGGCGCAGGCTGCGGCTTCTGTCGCCGCGCCAGCGTCGGGGGAGTCCCAGAGGGGGAGGGGGACGTCAGAAAGAAGGGGCCAGCATCAGGTCGGGCATGTCCCCATACAGGCGGATTTTGGACGAACGAAAATAACATTACCCCAGTGCGACCCTACCTAGAAGTTGGAGCCCTTAGGAAAGCAGCATTAGTTGCTATGCTATGCTATGCTATGATATGCCATGCTATGCTATGCTATGCCATGCTATACTGCGCTATGTTATGCTATTATGTGATATTATATGCTATGCTATGCTATGCTATGCTGCGCTATGCTATGCTATGTTATGGTATGAATTGTTATGATATGCTATGATATGTCATGTTGCGATGTGCTATGCTAAGCTACATATGATATGATATGCTATGATATGACAATCTGCGCTGTGCTATGCTATGATATGCTGTGTTATGTTATGATATGCTGCGTTGTGCTATGCTATGCTGGGCTATGCTATGATATGCTGTGCTGCGCTAAATTATGTTACGCTATGCTATGCTATGCGGTGCTCTGCCATGCTAGAGCTCAGCGAAACTAAGATGAAGGTAAGCTAAGCTACGATAAACATGAGCTAATATGAAGCTAAGCTAAGCTAAGACAAGATGAATTAAGTCAAGCTAAGATGAGATAAGCAACGCTAAGGTAAGGGGACGTAACTGGGGGAACCGCGGGGCGGATGCCGGGGGAACCGCCCGGGGCGTTTTACACTGCCCGGCCCCTTTAAGCAAAGAGGGTAAGAACCCTTCTAGGCAGAGCCTAGGTAGGGAATTACTCAAACCATATTCGAACATTGTCGAACAAATAATCGAAAAATCGTCCCCTGACTATTTTTGATTATTTTTGAACATTCCTCCTGTAGAGGGACAGGCCCGACTTAAGGCCAGTGATTAGGCCATGGCCCGAAGCACGTGCGCGGCCGAGAGGGGGGGCCTGGGGGGACGCGCTCAAAGGAGAGCTGAGGGCACTGGGCTCTGTGAGACGGTATGGAGGAGGCGGAGGCTGAGGAGGAGGAGGAGGAGGAGAAGGAGGAGGCGGAGGAGGAGACGCAGGAGGAGGAGGAGGAGGAGGAGGAGACGAAGGAGGAGGAGGAGGAGACGAAAGAGGAAGAGGGGGAGGAGGAGGAGGAAGAGGAGGAGGGAGAAAGGAGGAGGGAGGAGGGAGGAGGGACCCGACCATGATGTGAATCCCCTCGGGTCGTCCAGAGGCCTCCTCGATGGGGTCCGCGTCGACGGGGTCGCAGGATCGCGCCGCATCGCCAATGCACCGCAGATGCACCGGGGATGCATCGGAGATGCATCGGAGACGCCTGCGGTGCATCAGCGACGTCCGCATCGGGAAGCACGGGGTTCCACATCGAGCTGCATTGTCGATGCATCGGCGACGCGGCGCGGTCCTCCGACCCCATCTGCTCCTCCAGATGGGCATTTTTCCCTCCCGACCTCCTCGACGGTGCGGCCAGGACGACGGAGAGAGGGGAGAGGAGGGAAGGAGGACCCCTGCCTCCATCCGCCCTCCCTCTCTCCGTCGCTCCTACCAGAGGGAAGGGAGGAGAGGAGACCCGCACCCCCGACGTCGTGACTTCCTTTTCTTACGGCGTAGATGCCCAGAGGTCTGGACCCTTTCCCCAGGACCGCTTCTTCGTCCCGGGTTGCTTTCTGGACGGCCCCGAGGCCCTGGAAGGGCCCACCAGGAGGCCGAGCATGGCGAAAAGAGGGAGCTGTCGCTGCTGGCGATGCTGAATAAATTCGACTTGATGTTGTGTCCATGGAAAAAAAAGCAAATCGTTTGCAGATCGGCTTACCCATCGGTCGAAAGAAGTACGTAGAAACATGAGGTAGGAAGGCGTTGAAAGTAGATTGGGTGTCCGCTCGCCCCCTAAAGAGGACGGAAGAGGTGAAGCCACTCGATCATTGAAGTAGGAAGGCGCTGAAAGTAGATTCGAATCTGGGAATCCAAAAATACCTACTTTCAACGACCGATGGGTAACATGTCGGCGAAAAGCCTCCCGTCGCGGTTGCTGCACACCGCGAGGAGGCCTGGGCATATGCACCGTGCACCGCTCCTGGCCAGGCGCACCCCAAGGCCCACAAGGGTCGTTTTCTGGACGGCCCCGAAGCCCGGGAAGGGCCCCCCAGGAGGCCGAGCATGGCGAGAAAAGCCTCCCGCCGCGACTGCTGCACGGCGCGAGGAGGCCTGGGCATGTGCACCGTGCACCGCTCCTGGCGCCAGGCGCACCCCACAAGGCCCAAGAGAGGTCGGCGCGCGCGCCCTTCTGGGGGCCCTTCGGGGCGTGGGGGATTTGGACGAAAATGTAATTTTATGATTATCCCAGTGCGACCCTACCTAGGAGTTGGAACCCCTAGGAAAGCAGCATTAGTAGTAACAGTAACGCTAAGCTAAAGCTAAGCTAAAGCTAAGCTAAAGCTAAGCTACAGCTAAGCCACAGCTAAGCTAAAGTTAAGCTAAAGCTAAGCTAAAGCTAAGCTAAAGCTAAGCTAAAGCTAAGCTAAAGCTAAGCTAAAGCTAAGCTAAAGCTAAGCTAAAGCTAAGCTACAGTTAAGCTAAAGCTAAGCTAAAGCTGAGCAACAGCTAAGCTAAAGCTAAGCTACATCTACGCTAAAGCTAAGCTAAAGCTAAGCTAAATCTAAGCTAAAGCTAAGCTAAAGCTAAGCTAAAGGTAAGCTAAAGCTAAGCTAAAGCTAAGCTACAGCTAAGCTACAGCTAAGCTCAAGCTAAGCTAAAGCTAAGCTATAGCTAAGCTAAAGCTAAGCTAAACGCTAAGCGACAAGCTAAGCGAAACGCTAAGCTAAAGTTAAGCTACAGCTAAGCTAAAGCTAAGCTAAAGCTAAGCTAAAGCTAAAGCTAAAGCTAAAGCTCCCAGGGGACTGGGGGGAACCGTTCCCAGGGGACTGGGGGAACCGCCCAGGGCGTGTTGCACTGCCCGGCCCCTGCAAGCTAAGAGAGTCAGAACCCTTCTAGGCAGAGCCTAGGTAGGGAAAAATATCAAAACATGCGAAAAAAAACAAAGCCCCCAAAACAAAAGACAGCTGCGAACTCACAGACCCCACGCGAAGCCACGCACGAGCCCGAGGTGGGCACACAGCCTTGCTGACCTGGGTCCGGCCAGCATCAGGTCGGGCGTGTCCCCCATACAGGGGGACTTGGACAAAAATCAAAAAAAAAAAATCAGACCATGCGCAAAAAAACAAAACAGATACCCCCAAAAAAATCGTCCCCTGATTATTTTTTTGATTGATACTATTTTTGATGAGTGCTCCTCCTGTATGGGGACGCGTGGCGTGAACACCCCTCCGGGGCCCTGGGGTGGCGTGAGCGCCCCTCCGGGGCCCCAGGGGCCGGCCTGGCCAGGCTCGTCGGCGCATGCAGCGGAGGACAGGCCACAAGAAACCTTCCACAGGAGACCCAACCCCGAGACCCAAGGACGTCCATGGATTCTTGGCGTGGGAGCGTCACGCTGTCCATGGCAAAACCTCCGAAACACAAAAAGCCCAGGGCACCCTGGAGGCAAGCAAGTGGCTTCTTGGCATGGGCCTCCACTGTATCCTGGCAGGAGTAGTAGAGGTGCTGAGCACGGCATGGGCAAGCGTTGGAAGCGCACTTGGCGTCGGAGCAGAACCATCGTCTGGAAAGTACGTCTTGGGGAGTGGTCGTTCTGCGCCACGGCGCGTCAGGTGGACTTGACGGCTAATGAGGGACGGATCACCTGGTCCTTGAGACTCCATGGCCAGAGAATCGGGCTGACGTTGTCAATGCCGATAAGTACTTCGCGGTTAGTGTAGGGGTGTTTTTCGCTGGCCAAGCGTATCTTGCCGTTGATGTTAAAGGGAACCCGCCCCTGCAACTGGGAATTATGTTGAACCTTGTACCCCTGGGAGTGACTCCCCATGGTAGGTAAGAGCCGTCGTGTGCTTGGTGCTCATCTGTAGTGTCGTAGAGCGGCCGTTCCCATGCGCACGCCGTGCCTGGTCTGTTTCTGCCTTCCAGAGAGAGATGGAGAGATAGACATACACACAAACAACAACAACAACAACAACAACAACAACAACAACAACAACAACAACAACAACAACAACAACAACAACAACAACAACAACAACAACAACAACAACAACAACAACAACAACAACAACAACAACAACAACGACAACAACAACAATAACAACAACATCAACAACAACAACAACAAACACAACAACAACAACAACAACAGCAACAACAACAGCAGCAACAACAACAACAACAACAGCAGCAGCAACAACAACAGCAACAACAACACCAACAGCACCACCAATAACAACAACAATAACAACAACACGAAAAATAAAGATAAATAAAGAGAGAGATATATGGAGGGAAGGTGGGATAGAGAGAGAGGAAGGGAGAGGGAGGGAAAGAGAGAGAGAGAGCGATACAGAGGAAAGAAACAGATAACGAGAACGCAGAAGAGAAAGAGACATAACAGAGAGAGTGAACGAGAGAACGACACCTATAGGTGTGTATGCTTGCCTATATAGCGAAAGTGATATGAAGCAAGATAAGGACAAATCCAGAGGAACAGCAACTAGTATAGTATAGAGTACGTCATACGGAGTAAGGAAGAAACATATTATAGAGCATGCAGAAGAAAGCGCAGACTCCATATTGCAGATGGCAGAGAGCCGAGAGTAGGAGTTAGAGATCAAGTGTATAGGGGGGAGTCGGGAGTATACAACATGGCAGACACAAGCGGGTAGAATGCATCGTGTAGAGAACATTAGTGAAATCCACAATCGTCATCCTTTGCCCTCGCCTAGCAGGGATCATCGCAACGCGCGCTGTCTTTACACTTATCATGCTGACATCTGGTCGAGGTTTCTTATGGTGTAGCGCTGTTGTTCGCAAAGTGGGCCTTGGGCATGGCGATCCGATGTGAAGCATCGGTACCTCGCCGCGGGCCATCTTGTACAGGTCTCAGGGATCGGAAGCGGCACCATAACGCCGAAACTGCAGCACGTCGGGCGAAGCTGCGAACTCACAGACCCCACGCGAAGCCACGCACGAGCCCGAGGTGGGCACACGGCCTTGCTGACCTGGGCCCGGCCAGCATCAGGTCGGGCGTGTCCCCCATACAGGGGGATTTGGACGAAAAGTTAAAAAGAATGAGAACATGTGGAAAACGAAACAAAACATATACCCAACAAAAAAGTCGTCCCCAGATTACGTGTTGATTAATACGACTTTTGACGACTGCTCCTCCTGTAGAGGGTCGCGCCCGACGCAAGGCTGGCAGCCCCCCCCCCTGCGCGAGGCCCGCAGCGGGGAGCGCCCGAGGCTCCGGTGAGGCCCGGCGGATTCCGGCGAGGCCGGCTCGTGGGCGGAGGCTCCCCCCCCGCCGTGCGTCCGCCTCGCTGGCCCCTCGGGCATCAGCGGGCGAAGAACGGTATAAGATAAACTGTTTCGCTGTCGGGGGCTCCTGTCCCAGGGCGGCTGGAAAGTTTCTGCCCTTCCGGTGGCACCGTAGGGGTACAAACTGTCCAGCCGCCCTGGGACAGGCGCCCCCGACAGCGAAAAAGTTTATTTTATACCGTTCTTCGACCGATAAGGGCAAGCCTCGGGAAGAGCGCGTCGACTACGAGAGATTCCATTTTCGCCCAAAGTCCGCCTGTGGGAGAGCATGCCCGACCTGATGGTAGCACGGTGGCTGTACCTATAGTCTACCTCTCTCCTCCCTCCTTCCAGCGGGCCGCCCCCCCCCCCCCCCGGCACCATTCCGACCAGTTTTTGCCGAGCCGCGTCGACTACGAGACGGCGCCTCGAGGGCCCTGAGTACGCAGGAGGGCGCTCTCCCCCTATTCTCCTCCTCTCGGACGGAGAGGAGGACAGGAGGGAGGGGTCGGCATCCTCTCTTTCCTCCTCGTCTCCCCTGCTCGTGGAAAGGAAGGAGGTACCCCTGCCTCTTCTCCTCACGGGGGCGAAAACTTCAGACACAGAAGAAGCTTTGAGGTCCGCGCATCTATCCCGGATACGTGCGGGACCCCCCTGGCGGCGCCTCCAGCGCAGCCTCTGGCGCGCTCCGCGCGCCAGGGAGGGGGGTCCGGCGCGGATCCAAGAAGTCCGCGCGGAGCGCCAAAAGTCTATGTTTATCTGTTTTCTCTTCCTCTAGACACGGCGGGCGGTTTTTGGCTGTTGTCGCCTCCCGGGGGCCCCTGCTGAGCCCTGGGGCCGTTACAGAGCGATTCGAGAGGAAGAGCAGGGTCCCGTGTAAGGGGTCGGGGCTCCCTGGCGCGCGGAGCGCGCCAGGGGCGGCGCCGGAGGCCCCGCCAGGGGGGGGTCCAGCGCGGATCCGAGAAACCCGCGCGGACCTCAAAGTTTTCTGTTTATGCCATTTTCGCCCCCCTAAGAAGAGGAGGGAGGGGTACCCTCTTGCTTTCCGCGCGAAGGGAGACGAGGACGGAGGAGGATGCCGACTCCTCCCTCCTGTCCCCCTCTCCGTCCGAGAGGAGGGGAATGGAGGAGCGCCCTCCTGCGTACTCAGGGCGCTCGAGGCGCCCTCTCGCAGTCGACGCGGCTCGGCAAACTGGTCGGGATGGTGCCGGGCGGGCGGTCCGCTGGAAGGAGGGAGGAGAGAGGTAGACTAGGTACAGCCACCGTGCTACCATTAGGTCGGGCATGCTCTCCTACAGGCAGATGTTGGGCGAAAATGCAAAGATAGCCAAAACGTATACAACAATAGGCGAACACAGTCGAACAATCGTCCCCCCCAGACAATTTTTCAACCAATTTTGAATATTCGTACTTGAGAGGGGCATGCCCGACTTAACGTAACGCTACCCAGAGGAATGCTGAAAAAGGAACGGGAGGAACACCTCTAGCGTCGTCGAGCCTCGGCCACGAAGAGGTTCCCCGACCTACGGCCCAGAAACATGACCAAGAACAAAGCAGAAAAAAAAACCCAGGCCAGCTTCCCAGAAGCTGACTGCCTACCAGACCACCCCCACCCCAACCCGAGGACCCACATTTGGGGCTGGGGGGGTACGGGTTCCATATGTGCTTTCGCAATGCTCACCCACCCACCCACCCACTGGAAACGGAGGGCAAAGTGAGGTGGTTTGGTGGGTGGTGAGAAGCTCGAGACAAACCTGGTCAACTTCCCGGGGTTAACGCGGGAGGGGCGACCGTGCTCAAGAAACAGGGCCAGCTGTCTTAGGGGAACAAGAAGTGACATAAGCATAAAAACTCGGAGGTTCGCGCGGATTTCTCGGATCGGCGCTGGACCCCCCTCCCTGGCGCGCGGAGCGCGCCGGGGGCGGCGCCGGAGGCGCCGCCAGGGGGGTCCCAGCGCGGATCCGAGAACTCCGCGCGGAGCTCCGAGTTTTTTTTATGTTTATGTTGATGGGCGTGTTTTCCACCACCACCACCATAAGTTGGAGGGGGGAGGAGGAGGAGGACGCGGAGAAGGAGGACGAAGAAGAGGAGGAGAAGAACCCCTTCCCCTCCAACTTATGGTGGTGGTGGTGGAAAACAGGCCAATCATATGTCACTTCTTGTCCCCCTAACGTTTCTCGGAAGAGGTCTCGCAGTCAGATGCTCGGCCGTGGTTCCGGGGAGCGGACCAAGACACCCGAGCCCTTCCTCGGCCCAAAGTGGCCCCTACAGGGCAGTGCTTAACAATATGATTAAAACATATGTATGGGATGTTTAGTAATGGTTAATCTATGAATTATGCATGAACTCATCGTTGTTTTTAATACTAAATCCCTGCATGTTCAATACATGATCCTCACGCGGAGCATGTATTAAAACCGGCGCTGTACAGTAGGGGCCCGACCACAAGAAATCTTCCACAGGAGACCCAACCCTGAGACCCGAGGACGTCCATGGATCTCTGGCGTGGGAGCGTCACGCTCTCCATCGCAAACAACCCTCGAAGCCGAAGAAACCCGGTGCACCTCTCGGAGGCAAGCAGAGTGCTTCTTGGCATGGGCCTCCACTGTGTGTCAGCGTCTTCATTTGCGTTCACCTCACCTGCGGGGAGGCGCAGCTGCAGGGGCCTCGGGAGTCCGCGCGGACTTCGTGGATCCGCGCTGGGGCCCCCTCCCTGGCGCGCGGAGCAAGCCATGGGGTGGTGCCGGAGGCGCCGCCAGGGGGTCCCAGACCCGAGACAAGAAACCAGCGCGGACCGTCACCAAAATTCATGCGCATGCAGCTTGTATCCCTTCGTCCGCCGACCCTTGCCCAGCTCGCCCGGAGCCAAGGACAGGTGCACTGGTCCTGGCTTGGCCAGACGGAGGCATGTGTGCATGGGTCCTGGGCCCCACGGTGGGTCTGACCAGGGTCGGCGGCATGGATAACTGACATCTCCCGAGGGGAGGAGGGAGTCATCTCGTCGTCGTCGTCGTCATCTCGTCGTCGTCGTCATCACCATCATCACCATCATGATCATCGGGATCATCATCATCACCACCACCATCATCATAATCACCACCATCACCATCAATCCTGCTTGACGCGCGCGGGCATGAGGCTGGAGGTGCGAGGTGGAAAGCGAGAAGAGGAGGCGCCCCTCACTGCACCAGGGCGAGAACATCGGTGCCCTCAGCACTAAGCATCAGCGCGCTGCCTTACACCAGGCATCCGTGCCCTCCTCGACGCGACCTCCCGCCGTGGAACAGGTGACGTTGAGGGTCCAAGGCTCGGGCGGGTGGCAGTCCTCGCAGGAGGAGGGACACGGAGCATGAGGAAGAGGGAGGAAGACTAGATGGAGTAGGAGGGAGGGGGAGGGAGGATGGAGAGGGAGCAGGAGGAAGGGGGAGGGAGCAGGAGGGACGGGGAGGGGAGAGGGAGGGGGAGGAAGGGGAATGGAGGAGGAGACCAGTTCACCCAAGAAGAGACGAGGCGGGCGGCCACGAGCATGAGACGAGAAGAGGGCAACGTCAGTCCGAGTCCTCTCCTCAGATGACGGCACTGGGCACGACAGAGGCAAGCTGGCGGATGTGAAAACTTCGCAAACTCACGGCCCGCACCCTTCCGTGGAAGGGGGGTGGAGGAGGAGGAGGAGGAGGAGGAGGAGGAGGAGGAGGAGGAGGAGGAGGATAGAGGCCTCCTAGATGGGGTCGGAGTCGGAGTAGATGGGGTCGGAAGATCGCGCCGCATCGGCGATGCATCGGCGATGCATCGGACATGCACTGGCGACGTCGGCGGTACATCCGCGACGTCGGCGCGAAGAAAATTGGGCCCCACATCGAGCCGCATCGCCGATGCATCGGCAATGCGGCGCGATCCTCCGACCCCATCTGCTCCGACACCATCTAGGCCTGGAGAGGAGGAGGAGGAGGAGGAGGAGGAGGAGAAGGAGGAGGAGTGGGAGGAGGAGTACGCATTGCCATGAGAAAGGGAGGGTCCTGCGTGAAACGGGTGCTGGACCCACGGGCTTCCCCCTGGAAAGGCATCTCCTCCCGCGCCGCTTTGCTGACGGCCCGTGGGGGCGCTAAACCCCTAGATAAGACCGCTGGGGTTCATTGAGTATCGGAAGCGGCAAACTGGCACATGCAGAGGGTGGGGAGGAGGAGCAGGAGAAGGGGAGGGACAGGAGGAAGAAAAATGAGACCAAATCGAGCAGGTCGAAACCCCATTTGCAGGACCCGGGCGTCGTGGTTTGCCCCGGGGCTGGACCTAAACGTTGTTTCTAGTGTTGCTTGTTGTCGTCATGTTTTTCATTTCGCTCTACCTGTTTTCCTGTACCTCCTTCCCAAAACGCAGAACCAGAACAAAACACAGCCGAAGTCCAGCAGAACAGCGTCTAGGTTCAGCCCTGGTTTGTCCAACCCGTGGGCCCCAGGAAGCCTCGACCCCTTGCGTGGGACCCTGCGCTTCCCCACGAGTCGCTGTACAACAGCCCCAGGGTTCAACAGGGGCCCCCGTAGGAGAGGCGACAACGGCCCAAAACCTCCCGCCGTGCCGATGCGTATACACCGGCAGCGAGCGAAGGGGGGAAATGAGAAGGAGAAGGCCTTCTCAGAAGGCTCGGAGGTCCCCTGTCCTTATGAAAAGTGTTCCAAGCCTTCCCCGAAGACAGAAAACACTTTTCAGAAGACGCGAGGGCTTCCGAGAAGCCTCGCCGCCTTCTGAGAAGGCCTGCCCCTTCCCCTTCTCATTTCCTTCCCTCGCTCGCCGCCGAATAGAGGAACGAGGAACTGAATAGACACAGACTTTCGGAGCTCCGCACGGATGTCCTGGATCGGCGCTGGACTCCCCTCACCGGCGCGCGGAGCGCGCGAGGGGCGGCGCCAGAGGCGCCGCCAGGGGGGCCCCAGCGCCGAACCAAGAAACCCGCGCGGAATCCCATATGAGTTTGTGCTTATCTTGTTGTTTCTTCGCTCTCTCCATGTGGCGAGAGGACAGCGCGAGAAGGAGGTGGCGGTCCTTGCAGTGCGCCACGACACACCACCGGTCCTCTCTCCCAGACTCGCTGCCGGACTGGCACCTGCCGTCCGTGAAGGGCAGGTAGAGCCCAACATCTGTCCTTTTGGTGGTGTCCTCGCGGGAAGACATGATCCGGTAGGGGGGAGCAATTTGTGGACACTCCCACGCTCCCCCAGACCCAAAGTTGGCACGGGCGGGGAAGACTGCGGTCGAAGTGCAGCTCATCAGACCCGCGGCCAACTTGGAACTTCGGGGGGAGGGGAAGGCGTTGACCGGTAAGTGTGGCATGTGTGTTGACTCTTTTTTCCCCGAGGCCTGTCCCTACCCAACCTTGCATTGCATCTTCGGGGGACCTCGTCTGTCCCGTCGCGACCCTATCCGCGTCGAATCCGTGTCGAATCCATGTCGGCCTCGTCGGATCCGTGTCGAATCCGTGTCGAATCCGCGTCGAGTGCCCGCCAGAGCCGCATCGAGGCCGCATCGAGCCCGCGCCAGGCACAACAAAAAGACACCAATTTTGGGGGACAGGCGGGGCCCCCCGAAGATGCAACGTAACCAACCATGCTCGCGTCGTGAGAAAACCCGACGGGAGGCCTCGAGTCGCCTTCGCGTCTTCGGCCTCCGGGGGGGCCGTCGCTGGGCCCCGGGACCGTCGGAGAACTGCCCGGGACGAGAAGCCCGTCCCAGGGGATGGGTCGGGACCTCCAGGGGCCCGCGCATTGAAAAGAGCAAGACGTGGCAAATCTGGGACATGATCGCCGATTCCAGGTCGATGCATCCCCCCCTATGCCAGTCCCCCCCTATCGTTGCCCCTCACCCCAGCGTCCCTACTTCTTCCCCACATCTCGGGCTATTCATCCTGAGACGTTGCTTGAGGGCACTTGGGCCAGGAAGGGTGCCGGGAAAGGGGCCGAAACCGTGGCAAAGGTGGCCGTCGCCACCGTATTGCAGCGCCCAGAAACAATACGATGGCGACGGCCACCTTTGCTACGGTTTCGGCCCCTTTCCCGGTACCTTTCCTGGCCCAAGTGCCCTCAAGCAACGACTCAGGATGAATAGCCCGCGATGCGGGGAAGAAGTAGGGACGCTGGGGAGAGGGGCAACGATAGGGGGGGGACTGGCTTAGGTGGGGATGCATCGACCTGGAAACGGCGATACATCGCCGATAGATAGATCGGCGATGGGCCTCCGATGGTGAATCCGCACCTTCCTGGGCAGGCTGGGGCCATCGGGCCCCTGTCGGCGATCAGTGGGCGATTGGGGGTCGATGCATCCCCCCGTCAGGAGAGCCCAGAATCGAATCGATAAGTCGGATCGGCGATCGACATGCATCGGATCGGCGGAAATCGACAGCCGAGTCGGCAAAAATCGGATCGGCGGAAATCGGCAGGCTTGCATGCGTCCAGTGGGAAGCTGGAACCCAAATCGAAACCTCGAGTCGAATCGAATCGGATTCGGCATCCATCGAAATCGAATCGAACCGAATCGGGGGAATCGGAAGGAGCCCTGCCCCGTGTGCCTACCCCTCCGCAGCGCTGCCCCTGATGGGGGGGGAGCCTGCCGCGGGACCCCAACAAAAACAGGTCGGGGGGGGGGGGATCGGCGCAGAGCGAGGCTTCCCCGGAGGCGAGGCCTCCGGGACCCAGGGATCGAGGCGGATCCAGGAGATCGAGGCTTCCCAGGATCGAGGCTTCCCAGGATCGAGGCTTCCCAGGATCGGGGGTCCAGGGATCCAGGATCCAGGATCGAGGCTTCTCGGGCCTCGCGGGGCCTCCAGAGAGGAGGGGGGAGGGGACGTCTTCCCAGTGGTGTCCTCATGGAGAACAGGAGCTCCACTGGCGCGCAGCGTCCAGAGCACGATCATCTCTGTGTTAGCGGACGTCTGGGACAAAGAGCGCATCCGCGAATCCAGAACGGGATCGTTCATGACCTTCTGCATGAAGTCATAGGTGCTGCCCAGGATGCCCTCTAGATGCTTCCGCGGCAGCGCCATGACCTTGTCGTTGACACCTCCCCAGGATGCACACCTCTTGACGACGACCTTGTCGATGGAGACGAGCAGTTCTGGCACGACCGGGCGCAGGGCGAGGGTGTTGTCGCGCACCTTCAGCACGGCGGCGTATCGGGCCCCCGTGGAATTCTCGCGGCTCTGGATCATCTCCGCACAGTCCTTTTGGTGTCTCATCTGCCCCAGGACGTTGCTGATGTGCTCGGACTGGGAGTTCTGCCCGCGCCTTGTCTTGTAGAACTTGCCCGCGTACAACTTCGGCCACCTCGTCAGATTCACCACCTCGTTCTTGTGAGGACCGAATCTGCCATCTCTGAAATACGACAGGGCCCAGGAGCCGATTGGCGAGACCATGCCTCCCCTCTCGTCCTCCGACCAACCGCCATTGTCGGGGGGCGCGCAAACATGAACTAGCGATCCATGGATGTGGCGCGCTGTCGCCAAATCCGTGGATCGGGGGAGGTGCCCTCCTCAAAATGCGGCCAGCGCCGCCTCGCTCGGCGGCGGAAATCCGCGATTCCCCATGGAAACGGGACCCGTCGCTAAACCACGCCCCATTGATCCATGTCTGCGATCGCCTGACACTGGTAGAGCTGCGGCCCCTCGACAGTGGAGAAAAAACCGTCGCATCGACGACTTCTCTGAGGTCGGGCATGTCCCCCTACAGGCGGATTTTGGACGACTGATAAACAAGATCCAAAACATGTTCAAACAGATATGCAACAAAAAGAGAAATCGTCCCCATACTATTCTTTGCCTATTTTGGAATGTTCCTCCTGTAGAGGGGCAGGCCTGACTTACGACTTCTCGAGGGGGGTGCCCAGGCCGAAGTGCCCCACACGGGGGACAGCTCCCCCGGCCGCGGCTGCCATGTCTCGCTCCGCTCTCCTCCTCCTCGTCCTCCTCCCCCTCCCCCTCCCCCTCCCCCTCCTCCTCCTCCTCCTTCTCCTCCTCCTTCTCCTTCTCCTCCACAATTACTCAATATGAATATACTCTCCCTCTTCCCCTGATGGCGTCCGGGTGATAGCCGCGCACCCTCCGCGTACTGTTATTTAACACACAGGATGCCCGGGAAATCCCGGGAAACGACTCTCGCCGAGGCGCCGGCGTCATTTGTTCCCAAAATGCTGCTCTCGCGCCGGCGTCATTTTTTCCCAAAATGCTGCTCTCGTTGAGGCGCCGGCCTCATTTCTGCTCCCGAATCATTCCCCTGATGGCGTCGGGGTGATAGCCGCGCACCCTCCGCGTACTGTTTTTTTACACACAGGATGCCTGGGAAATCCCGGGAAACGACTTTCGCTGAGGCGCCGGCGTCATTTTTTCCCAAAATGCTGCTCTCGTTGAGGCGCCGGCCTCATTTCTGCTCCCGAATCGTTCCGAATCGTGCTCCCGCTGCAGCGTGGGCCTCATTTTCGGATCGGTGCTTGGCCTCCGTCGTTCAGGATGGCGTTCTCGCCCCAGCGCGGGCCTTTTTCTCGCGCGCCCATCCGCCCGCCACCACCGCGCCGCACCGCCACCACCACCACCACCACCACCACCACCACCACCACCACCACCACCACCACCACCACCACCACCAGCACCAGCACCAGCCACCACCCACCAGCACCACCACCACCACCACCAGCACCACCACCACCACCAGCACCACCACCACCACCACCACCACCACACCACCACCACCACCACCACCACAACCACGCACACTCGCACGCACGCACGCACGCGCACCACCACCCACTACGCACGCGCGCGCGGAGCCACAGGTCCGCTACGACACGCGTCCGCGGATAGAGAAAATCAGCGCCATGGTAAGGGATGGGAGGGAGGGGTAGGACGTCAGATATGACGCGAGCGCACCTAGCTTGTCCCCCTCCCCCTCCTCCCTCCTCCTCCTCCTCCTCCTCCCCTCCTCCTCCTCCTCCTTCTCCCCTCCTCCTCCTCTCTCCTCCCCTCCTCCTCCTACTCTCCTCGTCCTCCTCCTCCTCCTCCCCTCCTCCTCCTCCTCCTCCTCCTCCCCCTCCCCCCTCACATCCTCCTCCTCCTCCACCTCCTCCTCCTCTCATCATCATCCTCCCCCCCTCCTCCTCCTCCTCCTCCTCCTCCTCCTCCTCCTCCTCCTCCTCCTCCTCCTCACTCTCTGGGGAAGGACGAGCACAGACATGCGATACCTTGAACTTTTCCATGCGGGGCCCCTGGAAGCCCTCACCCTTTTCCCGAGGCCGCTTTCTCATCCCGAATCGTTTGATGTTGTTGCCGGTCCCGAGACCCGGCGAGAGCCCCCCCGGAGGCAGGAAACGGTGAAAACCCTCCCGCCGCGTTATTTGTCATTACGCGAGCACGTCTGAAAGGGGGCCACATGCGAACCCTACCCCATACCCCGCACGATTTCTGAGGGGGAAGGTGGGGTTCACTTCGTTCGGGAGCTCCCGAGCGAAGTGAACCCCACCCTCCCCTCAGAAATCGGGGGGGATAGGGGGTGGGGTTCGCATGTGGGCCCCCTATGTGAGAGAGGAAAGAGGGGGATGGGGGAGCGAGGAGCACGATATACTCTTAGGTTGGGCATGTCCCCCTAGAGGCGGCTTTGGGCGAGAGAACAAGAATAGCCAACAAAAATGCCAGACAAACAGCCAAACATGATCGAAAGATCGTCCCCCCTATCGTGTTTGAGCTATTCTTGAACTCTCTTCCTGTAGAGGGACAGGCCCGATTCTTAGACGTGCTCCCCCACCCCCGACGCCACGAGCCTCCGCGGCACAGGGCCCCCGGGGAGCCCGCGCTCCCGTTCCCGCGGGCAGGCCTCTCGTAGCGGGCCCCCTTTCGTGGTCGCAGCACCAAGCCGTAACAGATCTACCTGGTGCAGATGCTAGGGGGCCACGTGCGAACCCTACCCCCACCCCCCCACGATTTTTGAGGGGAGGGTTCGCATGTGGCCCCCTAGATGCACCGATCTCGGCGCCCTCGAGGGTACAGACGTGCTCTCACGATGCGTATCTTCAATCCTCGCTGCGTGGGGGCCCTGCAGCTGCTCCTACATCTCTAAACCACATGGAGAGACCATCCGCGGGTGTCCTGGGGGCTGGACGCGGGCACCCTGGGCCGACATTGCAGAAGCAGCGCCCGCCGCAGAAACCCTTCGCGACGCCTGGAGGGATGAAGCACCCCGGTCTCAGCACGCATATCTTAAGACGCAAGTCTGGCGCGACACACACACACACACAGTCACACACACACACATATCCAGCAAGACGTAGGCCAGCACGCGTTAGACCAACACGCAGCGTTGATACGTGTTGCGTTTCAGCATGAGCGTGTCCGGGGGCAACTAAGAAGATGACGTTTCCTGGGCCCCATATGGTGCGAACGCACCCGCCACATCTCGCACGCCCCAGCGACTACTGTAGCACTCGCTGTGGGAAGGCTCTGCTGATCGGCTTCCACGCAGCATCAGGTCGCTGTCCTGCCCGGGCAGATGGCACACCTGTACAAATCCACGCTGGGCCCGGGGTCGGTGAATGCCTCCGCCTGGTCTGGCCATGAGGGCATGTACACCGATCCGGAGTCCAGTGCTGACAGGGCCAGGGATCGGTACAGTTGCATCCCTGGCACCTCCCGAAAACAGATCCTGCCCCCTGCTCTACCCTCCTCTTGCTGTCCCTCTCTCGGTCTCTCTGTTTCCCTCTCCCTCTCCCTCTCCCTCTTCCTGGGAAGGGCACGCAAGGGGAAGGGAAACGCTGATTGGGGCATCGAATATCCGCGTTGTTGTAGATCGGCTGCCCCGTCTCAAGAGACAGGAAGACGTCCACGTTGACTGACCTCGCAATAGGCTCTACGATATTTTTGAGCTTGCTTCCGATCTCTAATCGCGACATCTCTCCCACGATACACAATGCCACACCAAGGTCCCGAGTTTCCCTGACAGCATGCTCAGGCCGCGCGTCCGCCTCCCTCCTGAGCCCAAGCAAGTCTTCCTGGCCGCCAAGCTGGCCGTCATTGATCTCCATTCCGCCCGCCCAGCGCGCCGATGAAGGACGGGTACTGCTGATACCTTCCTCCGGCCTCCACGCCAAGGTCTCGGCGCGGCCACCGCGGATGAGGACACAGGGTGCCAAGATGAAGACGAAAAACGCCTTTCTGAGGGGCTTACGGTCGGGAGCGTTTGCTGAACGTTTCGCGGCGGCGGCCCCGGCGACACGCTGTGCCTTGCGAGCGGATAGCATGTCGCTCCGCTCCGCAGGGCGGGAGGCTGGGGAAAACTCGAAATGGTGACGATTGGTGACCTGAGCGTGGATAGCGTCTCGCGCTCAAGCGCGGTGGGCCAGAACAGGCAAGGGGACACGCTAAGTCAAAGTTCCCGACCGTATGTGCAAAATGAAA
>CAUYUJ010000170.1:95000-107207 GCA_963575745.1 Prorocentrum cordatum
TCCTCCTCCTCCTCCTCCTCCTCCTTCGCCGCCTCCTCCTCCTCCTCCTTCTCCTCGTTTTCGGCCTCTGGGGTCCTCGCGGGGCCCCAAGGCCTTCAAAACAACGGCTCGGGATGACAAGCCGGCTCCGGGCAAAATGGCCGGGGCTTCCGTGGACCCCGCATCGCCAAACCAGACGTCGCAGACCCGGGGAGCCCAAGACAAGCCGACAAAGGCCCCAAGCGGGCCCCAGAAGGGCTCCTCTCGGGAAGCGGAAGCGCGAGGAGCCAGGCGCGGCGGCCTTCTGGGCGGTGCTCGAAGGGTCGCCACGCCACCTGGATATCCCACGTCGTGCTCTGTTTGATGACGCGGAGGCCCCGAGCTCTCGCCCCCGTTCCCAGAGAATGGTGCTCCGTCGCGGCAGGCGTCCGATGGCCCAATTGGGCCTCGGAAAGCCCAAGGAGGCCCCGAGGCTCAGGCGACAAACGGCGCCAGGGCCTCCGCTCGCGGCGACTGGAGGGCGGGGGGGCCTCCGCGACCGCGCGATCTCTGCAAGGGTCCCGTCGAACCCCCCCTCTGGACCTCGAGCGCGGGGTGACCCGGCTCAGCGCAAACCTGGCTCAGCCACCGGGGGCTTACCAAGCCAGGCACAGCTGCGAACCGAACCGACAACCGAGGACCGGGTCTGGAACCGAATCGGCCGAACCGAACCTGCCGGCCAAACTGGACCGGCCGCGTCGAATCGGCCCGCCGCGCGAACCGAAACCGCCGCACCGAAAAGGCCGAACCGCACCGGCCAACCAGGGGAACCGAACCGGCCGAACCGAACCGGGCGGCCGTCCACTTCGGGCCTGGCCCCCAGGACCCCTAGGACCCTCAGGACCCTCAGGACCCCCAGACACCCGTGCCCCCAAGATCCCCAAATCGGTACGGCAGGTTCGTGTCGTGTCGACCCAGACGTTGGTTCCTGACACCGCGGGGATCGTTCAACCTTGAACGATCGGCCGTTCCCGCAACGTCCAATGGTTCAACATCGACCGTCTCTGGGCCGCCGCCAGCGTGCAACGTTGAACGCCGGCGGCCGAGTCGCCGCCGGTCGACACGACACGAACCTACCGTAGGATCAGGGGGGCGTAAGACCCGGGTACAGGGGACTCGGAAATCCCCGACGAGGTCGTCAAAAAAATGACGAGGCCGAGCCAACATTTTGACGAGGCCTCCCGCTGCAAACATCCCACGAAACTCCTACTCGTCAAAATCCGAATCGCGGTCGTCAAAAAACGATGGCGAACCCGAGTCCTGGCAAACCCTGGTCTTACGCTCCCCCGATAGGATCCCCCAAGACCCTGGTTCCCCCCCCCACCCCTCTCTTGCGAGTGGCCGGCATGTTGCGAGGCGCGGCAAGTCGTCTCTGCCGCCTGCCTCCCGGGCCTCCTGGCCTTCTCGGGCCGGCCGCTGCCTCTCCTGCCTCTGGAAGCCGAAGGTACTCCAGATTTCGTAATAAAGGGAGGGGGTCTCATTTCGGGGGGTGTCTCTTCCAGGCTATCTTGGAGGGCCTGGGGGGGTCTGGGGACTATGTTTTGGAGGGTTCTCCCACGGGGGAGGTCTGAAATGGCTTGTCTTGGAGGGTCCAGACCCCCTCCCTTTTATTACGAAACCTGGAGTATGCACTCCTCGAGGCCTGAAAAACGGTCGAAGGTGCCTCCCAAGCTTCCAGGTTCAGGTCGGGCATGCCCCCCTGCAGGCGGTTCTTCCACGACAAATCCCCCCCAAAAAACTCCCACAGAAAGTGCACCCCAAGGGTCCAAAAGATTGTAGAAAAAATCGTCCCCAGACTATGTTTTGACTGCTCTTGAGCGTGCCTCCCGTGGAGGGACAGGCCCGACTGAATTCCAGGGGCCGACTGCTGCCCCCCAGACCTCCTGAAGTCGAGACCCGATTTCCTCGAGACCCGAACCGCTGCTGTTCTGCAGCCCCCGGGGGCTCCGGGGGGCCGACGGCTGCCTCGCACGCCTCGGAAGCCGACGATCAACTTTGAAGAGGCCCACAAACACACAAATAAATACACACAAATAAAATGATTCCCCATATTTTCACATATTTTCTGAGTTTTTGTCTTCCCCCCCACTTCCCATATTTTCCCATATTTTCCTGGGAGTGGACGATTAATTGTGTCTGTGTGTTTTCTCCCCTCCTGAAACTTCTCGAGGCCCGAAGGCATTGCTGCAGCTGCCCTCCCGGGCCTCCGGGGTCCGCCGGCTGCCTCCCATAGGCAGGCCTCCGGAAGCCGAAAACCTGCCCGATCGACCGGCTGCTTCTGCTGTCCAGGAGGCTTCCGAGGGGGCGACTGCTGCCGCCTGGGCCTCCAGAGGCCGAGCATCGTCGAAGGCCAGAAGAGTGTGTCTGCTGCCTCCCAAGACTCTGGGGGCCGATCGTCGCCTCCCCTCCCAGTCCCCCCCAGCCGCCAAGGATGGCTTCTGCACGTCGAGAAACAGCCCGTCTTGCGATGCGCCTTCTGCAGATTCAGGCCTCGAATGTCCACGGAAGGCATTTCGGATTTCACCATTTGCCCTCCACCCGAAGAAAATGCTGGGTAAATTCCGGACGACGGTGCCGGGCGGCTGCGGCAGGCTCGCAAAATGACGGCGACGGGCGTTGGCCTCTGACACCGCGCGAATCATCACGGGATCCAGCAACCGCGCCCTTCCGAGTGGGATGGAAGAAAGAAACAAAGGCATAAACAAAAGCTTTTTGGCGTCCCATGCGGATGTCTTGGATCTGCGCTGGAACCCATCTCCCTGGCGCGCGGAGCGCGCCAGGGGCGGCGCCGGAGGCGCCGCCGGGAGGGCCCAGCGCGGATCCAAGAAATCCGCGCGGAGCGCCAAAAGTTTATGTTTACACTCAAAGAAATCTTCCAGTAAGAAATGGAGATCCAGCTTCGCTGAATTTCTTAGCCCTCTTGCGAGAGCCAGTTTTGAAGCGAAGCGTGCAGTTTCTTACGCAGCGCGGCGCCAGTGTTGGTGGTTTTGATAAAGATTGCGCCGGTGATGATGCCGATTGCGGGGCCTGGGGCTCTGCAGCAACGTCTGAAGCACAACATGCAGGAGCATGTGGAGAAAAATGTGGTGGGGGATCTGGACGAAGACCGGCGGGAAATTCGAAGGAAGATCTGGAGAAAGATCTGGGGAAGATCTACGGTAGAGAAGAGATCTCGAGGAAGACCCCGGTGAAGATCTGGGTGAAGATCTGGACGACGATTTGGAGGAAACCTCGGGGAAGATCTGGAGGAAGATCTGGAGAAACATCTGGTGGAAGATCTGGGGGAGATCTAGAGGGGAGATCAGAGGAAGACCCAGGTGAAGGGTGAAGATATGGGTGAAGATCTCGGGGAAGATCTGGGTGAAGATCTATGGTAATATCCGGAGGAAGATCTGGAGAAATATCTGGAGGAGGATCTAAAGGAGAGATCTCGGGGAAGATCTGGGTGGATATCTGGGGGGGGATCTGAAAAAGACTTTGAATACCTTATGGTGAAATATTGGAAAAAACCATCAGAGGGAAGATCTGGAGGAGAGATCTCGGGGAAGATCTGGGTGAAGGTCTGGGGGAAGATCGGAGGAAGATCTGGAGGAAGATCTGGAGGAGAGATCTCGACGAAGATATGGGTAAAGATCTGGGGCAAAATCTGCAATAATGTATGAAGGAAGAACCGTGGGACATCTGGAGGAAGATATCGGAAAATAGATTGAAGGAATCTCTGGAGCAGGATTGGGCGGGACATCTGGAAGCAGCTCTGCGGAGAGATGTGGACAATGATCTGGAAGAATATCTGGAAACCCAGAGGATGATCTGGGGGAGGAGGAGGAGGAGGAGGAGGAGGGAGGAGGGGGGAGGAGAGGAGGAGGAGGAGGAGGAGGAGGAGGAGGAGGAGGAGGAGGAGGGAGCAGGAGGACGCCGCGCAGCCGCTCCTCGCATCCTGGAGGAGCGATCGCTCCTCCGGGCCTGGGCCGCGAGGCGCCGGCAGCGCGACTCTCCTCCTCGCGCCCACAGGAAGGAGACCACGTCGCCGGCAGTGCCCTCCTCCTCCTCCTCCTCCTCCTCCTCCTCCTCTCCTCCTCCTCCTCCTCCTCCCTCTCCCCCTCCTCCTCCTCCTCCTCCTCCTCCTCCTCTCCTCCTCCTCCTCCTCCTCCTCCTCCCCCTCCTCCTCCTCTTTCTCCTCCTCCTCCTCCTCCTCCTCCTCCTCCTCCTCCTCCTGCTCGCACGCGCAGCCTCGCCGGCTCAGAGCCGCGCCGGCGGCGCCCTGCCCCACCAGGCGAAGAGCTCCGAGCCGCGACGCGGGCCGACGGAGAGCGCCGAGGCCTCCGCCGGCGCGAGCAGCTGCAGGCCGGGCTCCAGGGCCCTGCGGTACTCCGCGACGCTGACGGGGAAGGGCGGGCCCCTCTTGTCAGGGAGCGAGCAAGTGGCACGAGCATGCACTCAGGAGGGAAAAAAACACACAGACACAATTATTCGTCGACTCCCAGAAAATATTGGAAAATATGGGAATTGGGCGGGAAGACAAAAACCCAGAAAACATAAGAAAATATGGGAAATCTGTTTATTTGTGTGCATTTATTTGTGTGTCCCAGGGCCCCTTCAATACAGACTCGGAGGTCCGCGCGGAGTTCTCGGGTCGGCGCGGGAGGCGCCGCCAGGGGGGGTCCAGCGCCGATCCGAGGAAGCCGCGCGGGCTGCCGAGCTCTTAGACTCATGCCATTGCGTCGGCTCCCCTGTCTTCGGCTCCACGGCGTCGGCGTCGGCGGCGAGGGGGAAGATGAAGGTCAGGAGCTTGCCGTCGGGCCTCAGCAGCTCCGAGGTGCGCGCCCCCCAGCTGCCGCGCAGGGAGGGGGGCAGGGCACAGAAGAACTGAGCATTTTCTTAGGGTGGAGGGCTCAGGGTGAAATCAATCCGTCGCGTGATTCACTTATTGCAGATTCAAGCCTCGAAAATTCATCGACACGGCATTTCAGATTTCACCCTTTGCCCTCCACCCAAAGGAAACGCTCGGGAAGAAGGTGTAGTCGAAGATGAAGTCGAAGGTGCCGACGTCCGCCGTGAAGAAGTCGCCGCAGACCACCTCCGCGTCGGGGCAGAGCGGGGCGGCCTGCAGGCAGGCGGTGCTGCTGATGTCCAGGGCGACCACCTCGCGGCCGCCCTCGGCCAGGTGCTGCGCGTCGTAGGCCGAGCCGCACCCGGGCACCAGGCAGCGAGCGCCGGCCGGCACCTGCGGCGACAGGTGCACGAGCAGGGGCGTCGGGCCCCGCAGGTCCCAGGGCGTGAGGCCTTCCCTCCACGCGGCCTCCCAGAAGCCGCCGGAGCCAGGCCCGCCCGCCTCCTGGGCCCTCGAGCCGAGCTTCTCGCGCGCAGCCTCGATGGCCGAGGACGCGGCGCGGGGCACCACTCGTCGCATGTGGCGCCAGTCCCCGAGACCCGACGCCGCGAAACAAGCGCAACACCGCGAAGGATCACGACCCGAGCCCTGGGCCCCATTTTTCTGCGGCAGTCTTCGAACCGGATCGAGCTGTGATGGTCCTGCGGCAGGGAGCAAGGCAACACCGCCGCTGCGACAAAAACCGCAGCGCCAGGATCTAAGTGTGTGTGTGACGGAAACCCAGACCCCACATTTCTGCAACGTTTGTGGAGGCCAGATCGAGCTGTGACGGCCTCGGGGCCCGAGACAAGGCGAAGCTGCTAAAGAAAATGCGACGCGAGGATCTCCTGGCACGACGGAGCCCTAGACCCCATCTTCCTGCCGCGTTTGTCGAGGCCGGACATCGAGCTATGAGGGCGCCCCTGGAGGCCCGAAGCCGGGCGAGAACGCTCGGGGAAAAAATGCAGCGCCCAGATCTCAAGGTCCCCCTCCTCCCTCGCTCCCTCCACTCCCCACCTCCTCCCTCCCTCCCTCCCTCCCTCCCTCCCTCCCTCCCTCGACTCCCCAACTCCTCCCTCCCTCTCTCCCTCCACGGCATCAGGACCGCCTCGGTGCCCGATCCGGCCGACCGACCGACCCTCCCTCCCTCCCCCCCCAGACATCTGGCGCCGCGATGCTTTCGAGACACGGGCCCCCGACCCTTCGAACACTTCCCCAGGACCGGTTTTTCATCCCGAGTCGCCTCTTGACAGTCCCGAGGAGGAGGAGGAGGAGGAGGAGGAGGAGGAGGAGGAGGAGCAGGAGGAGGAGGAGGAGCAGTGGAAACCATCCATCCAACGGTTCCACTGAGGGAGCTGCCTCGTTGGAAGACATCCGTTTGAAGACCCTGAAGCACGCCAAAACAATGTTCTCGGAATTCCAACGCCACGAATCAACCTGACTGTTGCGTCTTGACGGTCTTGAATTGTGCCAGATCACCATTCCTGAGGATTCAACACAGCGAATCAGCGTAACTGTTGCACCCTCATTGTCCTGAGCCCTTCCCAACACATCGTTTTTGGTACGCTGACCATGGGAATATGTGAAACGCTTGCAAATGTTGAAAACGAATGTGCGCGGCGCTGAGGCGAGAGCCACATTACGAAAACGAACCACCCTCAACCCGTGAAGCTCTTGCAATTTGTTAAAAGGAATGCGCGCGCCGCTGAAGCGAGAGCCACATTCTGAAAACGACCCGCCCTCGATCCGTGAAACGCTTGCAAATGTTTAGAGCAAATGTGCGCGGCGCCCAGGCGAGAGCCGAATTTTGACAACGACCCGCCCTCAATCGGTGAAGCTCCTGCAAACTGTTGGAACGAATGTGCGCGGCGCTAAGACGAGAGCCACATTTTGCAAACGACCCGCTCTCAATCCGTGAAGCTTTTGCAAAAGTTTAAAATGAATGTGCGCGGTGCAAGAAAACAAGAGCCGCATTTTGAAAACGACCCGCCCTCACTCCGTGAAGCTCTTGTCATGTTCAGAGCTTCAGGGTCATGAATGGTGAGGACGTCTCAGGCAAAACGCCCAGCCCGCACTAAAAACTGGCCTCGCGGTGCGACAGGGAGAAGTTGCTGATAAGGAAAAGGAATGGAGGAGGAGGAGGAGGAGGCGGAGGAGGAGGAGGAGGCGGAGGACGAGAAGGAGAAGGAGGCCCGGCAAGGGCCCCAGAGGGGCGGAACCCTGCGAGAAGCCCTGCGCATCCCGACCCTGCTGCGACGCCAGATCGGCCTGGGCCCCTCCCTCTCCCTGCGATGGCCCCCCGGGGCCAGGCCTGGAGCCCCGGCGCCGCGATAGCTTCGCAACGTCGACGCGTCGACCTCCAGAGGTCGGGACCCCCATCCCCAAAAACCTCCAAGAGGTCGGGACCCCCGACGTCGTGATTGCTTCACAGCTCGGGGGCGGCCACGAGGGGGGCGTCCAAGAGGGGGGGGCGCACATCGCGGCCGGCGGCACGTGCGCGGCCCAGGGGGGGCCTCGGGACGCATTGAAACAAGACGAGGCGCCATGAGGTCTGGGGAGATGTCGTGGCCCCCGCCATGAGATCCCCCCCTTGCTCATCCCTCCTCTCTGCCGCCCCCGACCAGAGGTCGGGACCCCCGTCCCCGAGGACCGGCCTTGCATCCTGAGTAGTCTTTGGACGGCCGCGAGGCCCGGGGGAGGCTGCCGGAAGCCGAGTGGAGACCTCCAACCGCAAAAAAATAAGAATGCTCAAAACATATTCACAACATGGTCAAACGTATGTTCAACAAAAAACGTCCCCAAGTGAGCGCGTTTCTTTATTTCGGCGGTAATGGGTATTATACAGCGGGGAGGGGCCAGGGGGTGGTATCATGTAACGCCTCCCCCCCGGCCGTGCGCACGGCGGCAGTGCCCAGGGGGCGCCGGGGGCTATAATGCCCATGATGCCCCAAGCGATAAAGAAACACTCTCGATTATTATTTGGCTGTTTTTGAATACTCCTCCTGTATAGGGACACGCCCGACTTGAGACAAGGCAGGCTCGGCCGCTGGAGGAGGGGGAGGATCAGGAGCAGGAGCAGGCGCAGTAGGAGGAGGAGGAGGAGGAGGAGGAGGAGGAGAGAGGAGGAGGGAGGAGAGAGAGGAGAAGGAGTAGAAGGAGGGGAGGAGGAGGAGGTGGGATGAACAGATCAGGAGCGCAAGAGGCGGCGCCAGCATCTCGGGGGGTGGCCCTGCGGCCCCCGGGCGGGCGGGCGGCGCCCGCCCTGCCCGCCGCGGCCCTCTCGAGCCAGGGCTGCGAGCTGGGGCGGAGGGGCGGGCGACGTGCCGCAGTTCGGCGGTGGACAGGACTCCCTTCCGTAAGCCACCCTCCTCCTCCTCCCCCTCCTCCTCCTCCTCCTCCTCCTCCTCCTCCTCCTCCTCCTCCTCCTCCTCCCTTCCCCTCCTCCCTCCTCCTCCTCCTCCTCCTCCTCCCTCCTCCTCCTCTCTCCTCCCTTCCCTCCTCCTCCTTCCCCCTCCTCCTCCTCCTCCTCCTTCCTCCTCCTCCTCCTCCTCCTCCTCCTCCTCCTTCTGCTTGCTCCTCGAACCTGGGGGGCGTGCCCCTCGGCGGTGGACAAATCTCCATTCAGTGAACCACCCTGCCTAGGACCAAACCGACGGACCTGGAGCCGCAAAAGGGACGGCCGCGAGGCACTCCCGCGAACCGAAAGCGGCCAATGCGCTCATCGACGTGTCAGGGCTGGAGGTCTATCAACCTCCGAGCAGTTGTCACTGCACCGACCTTGCAGACGTGCTCCAGCGGTTTTTGTTGGATGGATTCCTGTTAATGCAGAACCCCGAATCTCGGCGGTGGACAAACCTCCATTTAGAAAACCACCTTTTAGTGAAAACGGCCTAAGACCGAAACCGACGGACTTGGGCCCGCTCTCGCGGACCGAGAACGGCCAATGCGCTAATCGACGTGTCAGGGTTGGAGGTCTATCAACTTCCGAGCAGTTGTCACTGCACCGACCTTGCAGACGTGCTCCAGCGGTTTTTGTTGAATGGATTCCTGTCAATGCAGAACCCCGCGACGGCGAGCGAAAAGCGAAATGAATTTCTTGTGGATGTTTGTTCAGTCTTCATTCCCGGCAAAAAATATGCACGAAAGCCACTTCGCAATCCGGAGCGACACTCTCCAGGACAATCCGGGCCCATCCCATTGTTTTCCGAGCGAAATCCGCTCCACGATGTTGGCGCCGTGAGTCGTGAGAAAGTCACGACGGGAGGTTCTTCAATATTTTCGGCCTCCGGGGGCCCTCGGGCCCCCGGACCTCCTCGCGTTGCGAATGGATCACGACGGGAGGTTTTTCGTTGCTCCCGGCCTCCGTCAGAACGACTCCTGGCGAAAAACTGGTCCTGGGGAAGCGGTCCGGATCTCTGGGGGTCGACGTTGTGAAACAATCACGACGTCGGGGGTCTGGGGACGGGGCCTTCTGGCGCGCGGACGTCCTTTCGGTTCGCACGTTTTTCCCACAAGATGATCCAAGATGCTTCTCGATTGTCATCGCCGGAAAACAAAAACAACAAAAAAACAACAACAACAAAAAACGCACACGTCCGAGCGACGCCAAGGGGCCTAACAAGCTGAGGGCGTTGTTAGCCCCGTTTTCAACATCGACAATTCTTTCCGTTTTGGGCGCGGCTTTTGTGACGTTCTCAAGTGCGGCATCAACCCGTGGCCCACCTGCTCGTTTTCTTTCCGCTTTCAATGCTTCCATTATACGTTTTTAGTCTCACAATGCCGCCTAACTGACGTCCACATTCCAGGATGTCGGCTATAGAACGGCTTGGACAAATCAAAAGCGGAAAGTGGAAAACGAAGGAAAACGAACACAAAACAATAACAAGACAAACAAGAAACCGCCACCAGCGTGAAGAACAGCGAAGGACGGAGCCGCCCCCGGGCCTCACCTCTCAATGCTGTCTTCGTGGCCGCTGTAAGATACAAGAGGGCAAACATTGGCATAAAAAACACCCAACTCAACATCGCAGACCCACCCGCTTTCAACACTGGAATCTGGAGAAACCCAAAAGTACCCATACCGCTACTCCCCGGACCTCTCCCGGGGGGCGTTCTGACGGGAATTTCGAAGCGAATCCAGCGGTGGTGACGAGAGCCTCCCAGGAGGCCCACAAAGGGGGAACACTGGCGAAGGGTAGCGGTATGGGCACCTACGAAACCCTGGGGGGAGGCCCAGATTGCGGAAGGACGCCTGTAGTGGATTCTGTTGCGGCGCATAATAGTGGCTTGGGTGGCGGGGACCCCCAGCTGATAAAGCGCGCGAACTGTCCTGGCCACGCCTGCCTCCTCCCCATCCTGCTCCTCCTGCTCCTCCTCCTCCTCCTCCTCCTCCTCCTCGTCCTCCTCCTCCTCCTCCTCATTGCCATCATCATCTTCTTCATCATCATCAGCATCATCATCATCATCACCATCATCATCATCATCATCATCATCATCATCATCATCATCATCATCACCATCATCATCATCATCATCATCCTCATTATCATCATCATCATCATCATCATCATCATCATCATCATCATCATCATCAACATCATCATCATCGTCACCATAATCATCATCATCATCAGCATCCTCATCATCATCAACATCATCAGCATCATCAGCACCACAATAAACATAATCATTATCATGAGTTTCATTATCAGCATCATCATCAACATCATCACCATCATCATCCTCATCATCATCCTTGGTCTCATCCTCATCATCAGTTTCAGCATCACCATCATGAGTTTCCTCCTCCTCCTCATCATCATCCTCATCCGAATCCTCAGCTTCTCTATCAGCATCGTTATTATCATCATCCGCATGATCAACAACAACACCATCACCATCAGCATCACCATCAGTACGGTAATCAACATCATCGTCATCATCACCATCAGCATCACCATCATAATCAGCATGATCGTCATCATAATCAGCATCAGCAGCATGCTCATCCTCATCATCATGATCATCATGATCATCATGATCATCACCATCACCATCATCATCATCATCATCAGCAGCAGCAGCAGCAGCATCAGCATCAGCATCGTCAATAGGGCACAACCTGAACAGTGTCTTCTGTTCTCTCTTCGCTTTCGCTTAAAACGAAGATTGAGCGAAAACGCCGGCCAGCATCGCGCGGGCCGTCCGGCCCACGAGCACCAGAAAACAAACGCATAACAGAACGGTGGCACGGCCGCGGGCCACCAACAAAACGAGGAACTAAACCAGCGAGCACCAGGCGACATCAAGCAGCAAGAGCGCGAGTAACAATTTAAGTGACCCGTGAGCACACACACACACACACTGACAGCACAACCCCCCAGCACAACCCCCCTCCGCACAACCCCCCTCCGCACAATCATCCAGCACAACCCCCCAGCACAACCCCCCAGCACAACGCCTCAGCACAACCCCCAGCACAGCCCCCTGGCACAACCCCCTGGCACAACCCCGCAACACAGTCCCCCAGCACATACCTCGAGTACACCCCCCCAGCACAACCCCCCCAGCACAACCCCCCCAGGGTTGTGCTGGGGGGTTGTGCTAGGGGTTTGTGGTGGGGGGTTGTGCTAGGGAGTTGTGCCATGGAGTTGTGCTGGGAAGATGTGCCAGGGGTTTGTGCCAGAGGGTTGTGCTGGGGGTTGTGCGGGGGGTTGTGCTGGAGGGTTGTGCATGGGGGTTGTGCTGGGGAGTTGTACTAGGCGGTTGTGCTGGGGGAGACTGCTGGGGGGTTGTGCTAGTGGGTTGTGCTGGGGGGGTTGTGCTGAGGGATTGTGCTGAGGGGATTGTGCTGAGGGGATTGCGCCAGGGGGTTTATGCTTGGAGGTTGTGCTGGGGGTTGTGCCAAGGGATTATGCTGGGGGTTGTGCTGGGAGGTTGTGCTGGGTGGTTATGCTGGGGTGTTGTGCTGGGAGGTTGTGCTGGGGGAGTGTGCTGAGGGGGTTGTGCTGGGGCGTTGTGTTGGGGGTTGTGCCAGGGAGTTCTGCTGGGGGTTGTGCTGGGGGATTGTGCTGGGGGATTGTGCTGGGGGATTATGCTGGGGAGTTGTGCTGGGAGTTGTGCTGGGGGTTTTGTGCTGGGGGATTGTGCTGGGAGGTTGTGCACATGGGTTGTGCTGAGGGGTTGTGCTAGGGAGGTGTGCCAAGGAGTTCTGCTGGGGGGTTGTGCTGAAGTTTGCGCCAAAGGGGTTGTGCTGGAAGTTGTGCTGGGGGATTATGAGGGAGAGGGGTGTGTGCAGGAGGGTTGTGCTGGGGGGGGGG
>CAUYUJ010000170.1:107307-237076 GCA_963575745.1 Prorocentrum cordatum
TCGCTGGTCGACACTCTGCATCCGACTCCATGCCGTAGGAGGTGGGGACAAAGCCACGAAGTCTGGGTCCACTGCGACCAGGTACGCCCGTGCCTCGTTCCTGCCCTGGACCGTCAGGAGGTCGAACTCTGGCGCTGCGATGGGCTGGTGGGCGTCCCATCCCATGCTCGCCGCCAGGATCGTGAGTTGGCAAGCCCATGCGAAGACCTCTACGATCCTCCAGGGCCCCGGCCGCCGCCGGGTCTCCTTCTGAAAAGGCAGTGCACGTTCCTCCTGGTAGTATCTGAGGGCGTCCTGCTCCTGCTGATCAGCCCGAAGCTTCCTGTTCGCCATTTCCTCGGTCATCAGAACCTCCAGCTCCTTCAGGTTGCTCCGGACGTGCCTGCGAGCACCTTTCGTCATGAAAACCTCGTTGTCCGCGTTCTCCATGAAAACCTCCTCGTCACTCGATGCCGTCTCCGCGGACTCTGGGTCGCTGGTGTGATAGTGGGATGTGCTCAGCTCTGAGTCGCCTGCGCCCTGGCCGTCGTTGCTGTCAGAATCGTGCGAGTCCTCCTCCTCGACGGTCTCAGCGACGCTGCGCTCATCCTTCTCCTCGTGACTCGCAATTCCGCTGAACATCTCGTCTGCGAGCTCGTCCTGCTCCTCGGACTGTCCGACGGGGAAGGCACTCGTGACCGGTGCCGGGAAATCCAGCAATGACACGCACGGATGCCCGGACGCAGCCGGGACCAACGGCTTGGTCACACCATTCGCCGTGAAAGTACCGTTCCTGAAGCTGATTGCTGCGCCCCACTCTGCCATCTCATCAGGGCCGATGAGACCTGGCACCTCGGCATCGACCTCGGAGATCACAACTTCGCCCTGCGTACCGTTGATGCCGACTGTGTAGCACCACGCACGCTCTGACAAGAGCGGCACGCCTGGGCCGAACTTGAAGTACTCGCGCTGATTGATGCTGTGGCACGGCACGCCCATGGCATCCAAAGTCTTCTGCAGCTCGACATGCCACAGACGTCCACCGACAGCCCGCTTGCAGCCCGTGTCAATCATAGCCAGCCCCGCGGGCAAGACAACAAGCATGACGGACTGCTCATCTACCACCTTGCGGGGGCACTCCTCTCGGGTGGTGACCATGTGGGCCGCAGATCCCCCTTTTGCTGCCCAAGGGTCTGCGCCCTTTGCTGCCCAGGGGTCCGCGCCCCCTTTGACGGCAACATCCTCCCCAGTCGGGGCGGCAGAGGTTAGTCCTGGCACAGCTCCGTCTGGGGTGTTCTTGGAAGGTTCCCCTTCATCCTTCTTGGGCTTCTCCACGTGTAATGAATCACCGACTTCAGCGAACACTTCTTGCACTTCGCGAAGATCACGGTGCCGTTTGACTGCCACTTCAACTCGCCCACAGGATGAACACATTCAGCCTGCTGCTGCATGAGCTCGGGGTCGAACTTCGCCTTCGGGCCTGGAACCAGCCTCTCGCCGTCGAACTGCGAGTCGTACTTGGCTCGATGCATCTGCTGCTTCTCCAGGTCACTCTGCGTGGCACCGACACTCATGACGTAGCTCCGTCCAGAGGCGGTGACTACACGCGGGACTCCAGATGCAGCTGAAGATTCCGTCGCAGCGGCAGGGGCACCTGAGCTCGCGGCTCCTGGAGGCGCTGGAAGGTGGACACGCCGTCGTATTGCCTCCATGTTCTTCCACACGCTTCCGACTCCCTGCTGCTCAGGAGATGTGGGCAGGGCGCGCTCTGGCAGAGGTGCCTGCTCACGTCGCTTCTGTAGGCCGTCGTAGACCTCGCATGGGTTCAATCGGGTGTGCATCTCCATCTCCTGTTTCTCTATCAGCGCGAGGCGATCCAGCAACTCAGCTTTATCACGCTGCAAAACCTCTAGTCGCTTCTTTTCCTCGCTCTTTCTCACTTCCTCGGAGGCTCCTGCCATGACCCAGTCCTCTTCCTTAGGGACAGCGGCGGCCTCCCCAGTCAGAGCGGCAGACGTTAGTCCAGGCACAGCTCCGTCTGGGGATTCTTTGGTCTTCGATGCTCCCTTTGCCGACGCCTCCACCACGTATACGGGATGGGCCCTCGCAGGGCCGCTGGATAAGGAGAAATCTGGCTTCTCGCAGCGGCGCGTGTAGAGATTGAGGCGCACGATGCGATCGTTCTTAGTGATGAAGTGGATGGTTGCCGGCGGCGTCAGGTAATCCCTGAAGACATCCTGACGCGGATGCCAGCTGCAGAAGATCTCGTCCATCTCTTCTGGCGTGAACGGCACCTCCTTATCCTCACGCCGCTGGTCGTTGTCGTCCTCGGTGGCCTCAGGATCCTCGCTGGCCTCGTCCTCGTTCTTCACCTCCTTGCTGCTTCTTGCCTTCTTTCTCTCTTTCTTCTCTTCTTTGCTGCTCCTCGCCTTCTTCTTCTTCTTCTCTTTCTTTTCTTCCTTTTCTTCCTTCTCACCGCGGTCTTCTAGTGGACTCCGCTTCTCTTTCTTCACACCGCGGCCTCCTGGTGCACTCCGCGACCTTGAACGCGAGGAAGCCTCCGCCTCGGGCGGAGGAGGGGCACGAGGCTCGCGAAGAACAGCTCCCCGATCACGCTGGCGGTCGTCCCGACGATCTCGATGATGATCTTCACGCTGCTTGGTGTCACGACTCCCGCCTTCACCGCGCCGATCGTCACGGGGCTTGGTATCACGATTGCCGCCCATCACGATCTTGAATATAGTTGCCGTGATCTCGTCGAGATCCACCTCAGCCGCCGCACAAGGCCTCGATGTGGCCAGCTGCAGGCGCACGAGCCGACCCTGGACGAAGTCGAGGCTCTCGAAGCGGCCTTGCTTGAAGAAGATAGGCTTCTTGTTCGCCACGCGCTCCACGATGTGATGGACCGTGGCAAGGTCAGGAAACTCCAACTCCACGCTGTGCCCCTTTGCGTGGGTGTTGGCCAGAATGCGATGGCAACGCTCGACAGCATCCTCGTCCTCCTGATCCTCCCCGCGCCTGGCACGGGCGCGCGCGCGTTCATCACTGCTCTGTGCGGCCCCTGGGCCGTCGTCGGCGTCCTGGCGTAGGCTCGGCGCAGGCATGCTTATGGGCCTGGGGTGCATAATGATCCGCTCTGGCGCGTCCGCTCGACCCTCCACTGGATGCCTCTGGGCAGGCACCGACTGGGGGGCACGGCGCCATGGAGCGCGGCCACGACGCTCCTCGGCACTGCCTGCCATGCCAACCCAGTGGACGATCGGTCCATGCACCTGCCTAGGCGCCGGCGGCTTCACAGAGGTCCGCTGGTTGGGCGACGCTGGCTGGCCATTCTTAGGCCCGATCTTGTTGTAAGGCTCGCGCTCGCCACTCTTCACCTTGGGGCACTCCGGGTCGCCACGCCAGTGGCCAGGCTGATCGCAGTCAGCACACCGGCTGTTAGCCTTGCGCTGGTCTGTCGGCTTCCGACCAGCCTGGAAGGAGCCGCTAGCGTTGATCTTCTTGGGGTCCCGCTGCCGAGGAGCAACGAACCCGCGCTTCTGACGCTGTACCGCCGTCTTCTGCTTGGCCCTCCAGCCGGCCAAGAACGCTTCCTGAAGATCCTCCGGTGCCTCGTACTCCTCGTCGCCAGGCCCGTCGTTGTCCGACACCAGCTCCTCGTCGACCTCAGCGCCGTCCTCGAAGAGGGTACCCTCGGCCCCTCCATGGTCTCCATCGTCCTGGTCGTCTGCTTCATCTTCGTCATGATGCGCCTCCTCGAGGTCGCCGTGGTGTTCATCGTAGTCTTCGCCGTTCTCTACCTCGTGTACGTGCTGGCCAGGGCGTCCTCGCAGCACGCATGGCCTACGAGCCATGGGAGGGTGCGGATAGCGACCGCCCGAACTCCCAGAGGAGCGCCCGTGCTCACGCTGCGCCGCAAACGGCGAGCGGCGAGGGAGCACTGAGCGATTCTCGGTGTCGTGCACCTTCGAATAGGCTGCCTTCAGCATAACCTCCATCCGCTTCGAGTCGTAGATGCCGCCACAGTTGAAGAGCACCTGCGCTCGCTCCTTCTGCGACAGTCCAGCGCCACGAAGCATCTTGCTTGCCAATGCGCGATCGCTGATCGCTGATGTGGGATCCTCGAGCTGCAACTCCATGAGCTTCTTGCGCAGGTACGTGGTCCAATCCATGATCGGCTGCCCAGCTCGACGGTGTGCTCGCTCCCAATCCTGATGCACCTGATCGAGGCGCTCGTGATCCATCTTCTCGAAGGCGTCGTCGTAGATAGCAAAGATGGTCTCGAGCGTCTCCTCGCGTCGGAGGTCCGACGCGTCAAGCACCTCGATGAGCTCTTTGGCTCGACCTGTCACTTGACTGTAGATGATCAGGCCCAGCTCCGCGTCTGAGAGCTGATTGAGGTTGCGGATGACTTCAACCTCCTTGCGCCACTCTCGGTACTTCTTAGTACTCGTACCGACTCCACCATCGAACTCTGGGAGCCTCACCTGCAACAGCAGTAGACGTGTACGTCTGGGACCGCCGTCGCCACGATCCCGATGCAAGGCCAAGAGCTCCCGCTGGGTCTCGGCCATCACGCGCAGGACTGCATGCAGGTCCGGGGGACCTGTGCCTGCGGAGGACGCAGCCTCCACATCTGAGCCGTCTTGGCTGGCGGCCATGGCGGCCCACGCGGGTGGTCACAACCACCGAAGCAGAGCACGCAGTGCGTCCGCTGGAGCTTACTAGCTCCGCTACCACTGTCAGTGCAGTTGTTTTCAGCAAAGACCGCGCGGCAGTCCAACTGCGGGTGCGTCCCAGGGCCCTAGGACTAGGGCCAAAACAGCGGCGGGCAGCGTGCATGCCACAAAACAAGACAAGCGTGTACAACATACACACATGGTGGCACGGGCGGCAGAGGGGCAGGGGAGTGCACTCTTCACACTCTCCTCTCCTCCTCCTCTTCCTCCTCCTCCTCCTCCTCCTCCTCCTCGACCTCCTCCTCCTCCTCCTCCTCCTCCTTGGGAGCTTCTCGGGGCCATCTTGAGGCTCTCTTGGGATCGCCCCTCTTGGGCCGTATTGGGGCCCTCTGGGGCCGTGGGGGCCCTCTTGGACCGTTATCGGCTCCTTTGCGGGGCCTCTGGGGCCGTCTTGGGACGATATGTGGGGCCTCTTGGGCCATTTCGGGCCCATCTGGGGGCCCTCTTGGACCGTTTTGGGGCCCTCTTGGGCCGTCTTGGGGCCCTCTGGCCGGCTCACCGGAAAAAATATAAAGAAATGGGCCATGGGAACCGCCCGGGAGCCGCTTAACTCGAAAACATACAAGGGAAACGGGCCATTGCCACCTGGGCCGGCACGGAAACGGAAAGAGCGCTGCAGCAACCTGCCCGAGATGGCTCATGGCGCTTTTCGCTCTTGGGAGCCTTGGTGGTAAGAGCTGGTTGAGTCACCGCTCGTTCTTGGGAGCCTTGGTGTTGAGAGTTGTGTACGTCACCGCTCGCTCTTGGGAGCCTTGGTGTGCACGAGTTGGTCACGTCACCGTTCGCTCTTGGGAACCTTGGTGGGAAGAGCTGTTTACGTCACCACTCTCTGTTGGGAGCCCTGGTGTTGAGAGATGTTTAAGGTGCCGCTCGCTCTTGGGAGCCTTGGTGTGACGAGCTTGTTTACGTCACCTTCGCGCTTGGGAGCCTGGGTGTTAGCTTCTTACGTCTCCTCCTCCTCCTCCTCCTCCTCCTGCTCCGCTCCTTCCTCCCCTCCTCCCTCTCTCCTCATTCCTCCTTCCTCCTCCCCCCCTCCACCCTCCCTCCCTCCCACCACTCCCCCCCGTTCCCTCCCTCCTCTCCCTCCTCCTCCTCCCTCCACCCTCCTCCTCCTCCCTCCTCCCTCCTTCCTCCTCTTCCTCTTACTCGTTATCCTCGTCCTCCTCATCCTCCTCTTCCTACTCTCCTCCTCCTCCTCCTCCTCCTCCCTCCTCCTCCTCCTCCTCCTCCTACTCCCTCCTCCTCCCCTCCTCCTCCTCCTCCTCCTCCTCCTCCCCCTCCTCCTCTCTTCGGGCCCGCTTGGAGCCCATTGGGGCCCTCTAGAAAAAAAACAAAAACAAAAACCCACAAAAGTTTGAACCAATAAAAAAAAGAACAGGAAACAGAATCCCAACCCCAGCTCTATCAATAATAAGTGGCCCTGGGGGCCCTCTTGGCCGTATTGGGGCCCTCTTGGGCCGTCTGGGGGCCATCTTGGGCCGTTTGGGGGCCCTTTGGGGCGCCTCTGGGGCCGTCTTGGGACGATCTTTGGGGCCTCTTGGGCCCGTCTGGGGACCCTCTCGGACCGTTTTGGGCTCGTTTGGGGCGCCTCTGGGGCCGTCTTGGGTCGATTTTTGGACCCTCTTGGGCCGTCTGATGCCCTTCTGGGACAGAAAAACAGGAGAACCCCAAAAACATGCAAACAAAACCCAGGGAAATCAAAGTTCTTGGCCTCTGGAGCCTCCAGGGCCGTCTACAGACTCTCTTGGACCGTCTGGCGGCCATCTGAAGCTCTCTTGGGGCCGTCTTGGGGTCCGCTTGGGCCGTCTTGGGGCCCTTGGGCCGCCTCACCTGAAAAATACAAAGAAATGGGCCATGGGAGCCGCCCGGGAGCCGCTTCACTCGAAAACATACGAGGGAAACGGGCCATTACCACCGCTACGCCCGCGCCTCCACCCCCCTGCACCCCCCCTAAGGAGGGCTTCGCCCCTGCTCAACGTCACTCGCTTTCCGATCAACCCAACACTCCCGCCTCAACCCCCCTCTGCACTCCCCCTAAGGAGGGCTCCGCCCCTGCTCAACGTCACTCGCTCGTACCTCGCTCTTTCCGTCACCTGCTTGACACGGAGACGGGAAGCGCATTTACTTTCAGAGCACGAGATGTCGCTGGCTTGCCCGTTCTTTCTCTCTGTCTCCCCGTCTGGAGGCTCTTTTGGGGCATCTTGGTGGCAGATTGGGCGCTCTCTAGGGCTACCAAGAAGCCGCAGGAGGCTTCTTCAGGGGGAACTATGGCGTGTTGGTATCTTGGGAAGGCACTAGAGCGCGATCAAACACGAATGAATATTATGATACTACTGTCGTTGTTTTGGTGATGATGATGATGATGATGATGATGATGATGATGATGATGAGGATGAGGATGAGGATGAGGATGAGGATGAGGACGAGGATGAGGATGAGGATGAGGATGCTGATGATGATGCTGATGATGATGATGATGATGATGATGATGATGATGATGATGATGATGATGATGACGACGGCATGCTGTCTCTTGGGAGCATCTTGAGCCTCTCCCAGGCCCTCCTTGGGCCGTCTCGTGGCTCTCTTAGGCTGTCTCGGGGCCCTTTTGGGTCGTCCTCGGGCCGTCATGGCACAATCTCGGGGGGCCCTGGAGCTGTATCGGGCCGCTCTTGACCGAAAAACGAGAGGCTGGAAACCTTCACAAACCTAAAGACAACAACGGTTTTTGCGTCGTCTGGCGCTTTGGGGGGTCCTCTCGGGGGCCGCTTGGGGTGTCTTGGAAGCAACTTGGGCTGTACTGAGGCCATTTTGGGCTATCTTGGATCGCTCTTGGGCCGTCCTCGGGCCCGTCTGGGCCTCTCTTACGCCGTCTGGTGCCTTAAGCTGGCGAGGAGCTGGCGCGCTTACGCGGAGCTTACGCGAGCTTACGCAGAGATCACGCACCCGTAAACAGGGAATCCCATGTTAACAAGCACCTGACCCCGCTCAGGCACCCGTTAACAGGGAATTTACACTTTCATGTTAACAAGGCCCCTCGCTCAGGCACCCGTTAACAAAGAATACTATGCAATTTCCCTGTTAACGGGTGCTTGAGCCCGCTCAAGCACCCGCCTTTCCATGTGAAAGGCCCCGTTAGAACCGTGCCCAACGAAAGCGGGCTCGAGCACGAAAGCGGCAGCGCGCAACAGTGGCTGGCCAGGTTAACGCCACCCCATCGGAGGGGGCTGGACGGGCAGGCGAAAAGGGAGGAAAGGAGGGGAGGAGGGGGGACGAGGAGGGAGATGACCGCTGCGCACAACGCGCGGCGAAAACTCACTGGGCGAGGGCGCGGCCGCGGGGTGTGAGCCACCCGGCCCCGCGCGCCCGCGCCTTAAAACGAGGACAGGGGGAGGACGGGGAGGAGGAGGAGGCGGAGGAGGAGGAGGAGGAGGAGGAGAAAAAGGGAGAGAACTCGGGGTCCTCGTGGTCCGCGGCCCACGTTGGTCTTGCCGCTGACGCACGAGCACCGCGCGCGTTCGCCCGCCGGCGGGCTATGCGCGCAGTGCAACCATTAGATCCTGGGACGTGGGATGCCCCCCCATCAAACTCCCCATAGTTTCATTCCTTCTGGCTAACGGATAGCACGCTACGCGCGCATTCCGGAGTCCGGTTTGCGCCCCCCTCGCCCCTCTCCTGGACCCCTCCCTAGAGGGCTCCGCCCCACCAAAACGTCATCACTTCGTACCTCGCTATTTCCGTTATCGGGCCCGCTTGGGAACCTCTTGGGGCCCTTTTGGGGCTCTCTTGGGGCCGTCTGTGGGCCCTCTTGGGCCGTCTTGGGGCCCTCTTAGGCCGTCTGGAGGCCCTCTTGGACTGTTTTGGCCCCCCTTGGGGCACTTCTGGGGCCGTCTTGTGATGATCTTTGGGTCATCGGGGGCCCTCTTGAGGGCCTCTGGAGCCGTCTCGAGGCTCTCTTGGACTGTCTGGAGGCCATATGAAGCTCTCTTGGGGCCGTCTTGGGGCCCTCTGAAGCCGTTTTGGGGCCCTCTTGGGCCGTCTTGGGGCCCTCTGGCCAGCTCACCCACAAAAAAACAAAGAAACAGGCCATGGGAGCCGCTCAAGAAGAATAGAAAAAAAAAGAAGAAAGAAAGAATAAAAAGAACGAGAAAAAAAAAGAAAAACAAAATGAAAGAAAAAAAAACAAGAAAAAGAAAAAAAACAAAGAAAAAAGATAAAGAATCAAAAGCCCCCCACACACCCAAGCCACTCGCGAGCCCCCACGCCCCCCCCCCCGCCCCTCACCCGCTCCCCTCGCGCCGCCCCCCCCCCCCCACTCTCCTCGCCCCCACCCCCCGCCCCGCCACCCTCCCGCCCCCCGCCCACCCCCCCCCTCCCCCCCCCCCCCCCCCCCCCCCCCCCCCCCCCCCCACCCCACCCAACCATCCCTCCACCCCTCCCCTGCCCCGCCCCTCCCTACTCCCCCCCACTCCCCCCCCCCCCCCCCACCCTCACCGCCCCACACCCCCTCCACCGAGTCCACCTCCTCCCCCCCCCCCTCCGTCCCCCCCCCCCCCCCCTCCCTCCCCCTCCCCCCCCTCCCTTCCTCCTCCTCTCCTCCCCCCCCCTCCCCCCCTCCCCCCTCCTCACGTCTCCCAACTCTCGCACCCCCCCCCCGGGCCCGGCCGATGCTCAGAGCCCCGGGCATGCCCCCCCCACGCCCACCCCCACCAATCATTTATTCCGGCTAACGGATCGCACGCTACGCGCCCTGTCCGTCACCTTCGCCCGTCCTGCCTACCCCCCACCCCCCTCCTTGCCACTTCTCCCGGCTGACGGATCGCGACGCTACACGCGCTTTCCGTCACCCGCCGCCCCCTGTGGAGTTATCACAGAAGTGCCTGGCGTGCAGAAGTGCCTGGCGTGCTCGATCCTCCAGCTTGGTGTTGGTTCTTTTCCAAGGGAGCTCCCCGTGGGGATTCGGTCCATGCCACTGGCCACCCGAAGGTCCCGTCGCTGCGCAACCAACGTCTCCAAGACGGCATCGATGGCCTCCAAGACGGCCAAGATGGCCCGAGATGGCCTCCAAGCTCGCCCAAGATGGTCCAAGATGGCCATCAAGACGGCCCAAGAGAATCCAAGATGCCTCCAAGTTCGCCCAAGACGCCTCCAAGGCGGCTCCAGACGGCCCAGGAGGCCCCCAAGAGGCCTCCCAGGCGGCCCAAGAGGCCTCCAAGAGGTTCTCCAGGAGGGACCGAAGAGGCAAAATCACTGGTGCTGCTCAGGTGTTTGAAGGATTTGGGCATTTGCTTCTTTTCGGCTCCCCAACAACCCAAGACAGCCCAAGAGGCCCCCAAGATCGCCCCAAGATGGCCCCAAAGGCCTCCAAGATGACCATGTGTGCTCGAGATGGTACAAGATGGTCTCCAAGATGGCCCAAGAGGGCCCAAGATGCCACCAAGTCCGCCCAAGACGCGCCCAAGACGGCCCAAGAAGCCCCTAACAAGTCTCCAAGACGGCCCAAGAAGCTTCCAAGAGGTTCCCAGGAGGGCCCGAAGAGGCCAAATGTGGCATGTGCTTCTTTTCGGCCGTCCGACGGCCCAAGACGGCCCAAGAGGCACCCGAGATCGCCGCAAGATGGCCCCAAAGGCCTCCAAGATGACCTCACGACGGCCCAAGAAGCCTCCAAAGCAGCTTCAAGAGGCCCTCCAAGTTCGCCCAATATGGTCCAAGATGGCCTCCAAGACGGCCCAAGAGGGCCCAAGAGGGCCCAAGAATCCTCCAAGACGGCCCAAGAGAATCCAAGATGCCTCCAAGTTCGCCCAAGACGCCTCCAAGGCAGCTCCAGCCGGCCCAGGAGGCCCCCAAGAGGCCTCCCAGGCGGCCCAAGAGGCCTCCAAGAGGTCCTCCAGGAGGGACCGAAGAGGCCAAAATCCTTGGTGTCCCTTAGGTTGTTGAAGGATTTAGGCATTTGCTTCTGTCCGGCCTTCCAACAACCCAAGACGGCCCAAGAGGCCCCCAAGATCGCGCCAAAGTGGCCCCCAAAGCCTCCAAGATGGCCCCCGGACGGCCCAAGAGGCCTCCAAGACGGCCCCAAGAGGGCCCCAAGAGGGCCGAAGACGGCACAAGAGACCTCCAAGACGCCCAAGATGGCCCTCAAGACTGCTCTGAAGCGCCACAAGAAGGCCCCAAGTCGATTCAGAAAGGCATCCAAGACGGCTTCCGACGGCGTCAGACGGGCCAGGAAAGCCCGAAGATAGCCAAAGCGGCCCTGAACAAGCCCCCAACTGCTCCCAAGAGGCCCAATGAGGCCCCCAAGAGGCCTCCAGGAGGCCCCCAGAAGCTCCCAGGACACCCCAAGAGTGCCCCAACAGGCTTCCAAGGGGCGTCCTCCTCCTCCCTCTCCTCCTCCTCCTCCTCCCTCTCCTCCTCCTCCTCTTCCTCCTCCTGTTCCCTTTCCCTTCTTCTTCTCACTCGCCTCTTCCTCGCGTGCTCCCCGAAAGGCTTCAGCGACAGCTGGGGGAACGCATGCCCCGGTAGCTCTGGCCCAGCTCTCGGCCACAGAGGCGCTTCCACGAAGGCAGGAGGCGGCGGTGACTCGCCGTAGGCTTCTGTCGGGCGTGCCCCCCTACAGGGGGATTTTCGACGAAAAATAAGACATACCCCAAAAATACCCCCCAAAGGTCAAAAAAATACTCAAAAATAGTCACCAGACGATTGTTGCACTATTTTTGAATTTTTGTGTGGGGTATGTTGCATTTTTCGTCGAAAAATCCCCCTGCAAGGGGACAGGCCCGACTTGACCGTAGGCGCCTCCGATCTCAGGCAGAGCGCTGCACGGCACGCACGGCGCCCACTGCACGGGCACGGGCACGGGCACGGCACGCGGGCGGCAGGCGCTGCTCGCACAGGTCCTGCAGGCGAGGCACGGCACCGTGCGCGAGCACGGCAGGGCACGGCACCCCGCACTGGGCCCGGTAGCGGCGGCGGCGGCCTCCTCAGGAGCACGGGTCACGACTCGGCGAAACCGAAGGGGGATACAAAGTTGCCCTAGCTCCTCGAGCGCGCGCACGGCAGCTCTGCCTCGCATCGGCGGTAGGCAAGCCTCCCTTTGGCAGACCACCCTGCAGTGAAAGCGGCCCTGGACCGAAGCCGACGGATCTGGACCCGCAAGCATGACGGCCGCGACGCCCTACTCGCGAACCGAGAACGGCCAAGTCCCTAATCGACGCGTCAGGGCAGGAGGTCTGTCCACCCCCGATCGCACTCCAGAAACCAGACACGGCACTGACCACGAAAAAACACATCCCCAATCCCAAAATCGCGGATTCACCGAGGATTCGAAGATCGGCCAAAGATTTCGGGGTGTGTTTTGCGTTCGTCGTCGTCGCCCTGGTAAAACCCTACCCCAAAATCTCCCTCCCCGAAGTCTCGAGGAGCCTGCATTTTGTCTTGGCCCTCGCGTTTTTGGGATTGGGCATCTGTTTTGACTTAGTGAGGCACGGCACGGCACGCGCGGCAGGCGGGTACTGCACGGCACGGCTCGGTGGTCCGAGGCGCGGCACGGCACTGCACGCAGACACGGCACGGCACGGCTCGGCACAGCCCGGCACGGCACAGCACGGCACGGCAGACGCGGGCGACACACCCTGCTCGCACTCCTCCTCCTCCTCCTCCTCCTCCTCCTCCTCCTCCTCCTCCTCTTCCTCCTCCTCCTCCTCCTCCTCCTCCTCCTCCTCCTCCTCCTCCTCCTCCTCCTCCTCCTCCTCCTCCTGGTGCCGCGGTCACACACAGCAGGTGCGACCCTCGTGATGTCCCATACGGCACCCTGCACCAAGCTAGCCAGGACCCCCACGTGCGGCATTCGCCCGGCGACGGCCCACAAGCCTGAGAACCAGCAGCACAAAAGCCGCCCTTCAGACGCACAGAGTAGAAAAGATCAAGGTGTTTGAGCTTGAAGCCGCATGCCGGGTGGCCCTACAGTGCCCATCCCTGGCCCACCTGGCACCAGTATACGCAACGCTCGGGGCGCTTAGATGCGCCTTGACATGAGAAGGAACGGGTTCACGTCCACGACAATGATGAGCGAAGCTGGGCGAGGACCGTCGGGTGGGGCGGCCGAGTCTCTCTGGATAGGCAAGCACCGAAAAGTGATGCAGCCCAAAAAATGCACCCCAAACTGGGGCGTCCATCCCTGATCGAACTCGCCCTCTTGGTGACTAGTCGTCACTCGGGCGGGTGAAACGGAGGACGAGGATGAGGGCAGAAGGGAGGAGCGAAGAAACAAAGCTGGGCGGGAAACTTCGAGTGGGGAGGCGGAGCCCCCCGAGAAAGAAGTCCCACCAGGCCTTCAGGGCGTCAGTGGTTTATTAGAGACTTTCCTTGTCCAACCCCTCCTTTTCTCCCCTTCGGGGAGGGGTATATGCCTCGCCCTACCCCCTCCCCCCGGACCTGGACGGGGTGGGCGGCGGGCCGGCAGAGCGTCCAAGATGGCCTCGGCGAGAAGGCCAAAACCACTGATGTTACCAAGGTGTTGGCCACGTGTTGACCTCCTGGGAGGGGGCGGGGGGCCAACTAAGGAGTCCCCATCATTTGATCGGTCTCCTCCAAGACGGCCCCCGAGGCTCCCAAAGGGTGCCCCAAGGCAGCCCCAAGCGGCGCCCAAGAGGACCTAAGAGGCCCCCAAGATGCCCCCAAGACGTGCTCAAGAGACTCCCACAAGAGGCCCCAAGAGTCCCACAGTGGCACCCAAGACGCCCCAAGAGGCCTCGGCGAGAAGGCCAAAATCATTAATTTTACTTAGGTGTTGGCCACACTTTGGCCTCCTGGGGGAAGGCCTAATTTGGTAAGGCCCGTCGTTTGATCGATCTCCTCCAAGAAGGCCCCAAGATTGTCCCCGAGGCTCCCAATGGTACCTCAAGACGGCCCAAAGAGGTGACCGTAAGGCCCGAGAGGCCACCAAGACGCCCACAAGATGCCTCCAAGAGGCCCCCAAGAGACCCCAAGAGACACCTAAGAGTCTCCCCAGAAGCACCAAAGACGCGCCAAGAAACCCCAGGGACAGCCAAGAAACCTCCCAAGACGCCCAAGAGGACTCCCAAGGTCTCTGAAAAACATCCGAAGAAACTCCGAGAGGCATCTTGAAGCTTCTGGCTTTTCAGCTCGCCCTCCTCCTTCTCCTCCTCCCCCTCCTCCTCCTATGACGACGACGACCAGGCTTACCACTCCATCATCCCCCTCTTAGGACATGACCTCTGACCCAGCCCTTTAAACTACTGCATGCTCATCCACATCCCTGATCAGGGCAATTCGTCTGGGCATCGTTTCTGGATGGGCTGGTGGGGTTACGCGAATTGTCTAGAACTACAAGTGCTGACGACCATAAAGCATGGTGCTGGGAAACGCTGGTGCTGCAGCCTGTTCGGCCTGCCGCCAGCTGACTCGACAGTGGCCCTGTCGACCGGCCTTGAAAGTAAGTGCTACCCGTGCGCGGTTGGCACAGCACATATTCGTTCCAACGAAGACATTACCTCCGATCTGGGAACTGCCGAGAGGCATGTTCGCCCCTCGCCAGTTGCCACACACTCAGCGGGTGCGGACCCCGAAGTGCCGCTCACGGCGAGAAGCCCGACGCCTCAGGCAGGGATGCTCCCGCGACGCGCCCGCGGCTGCACGTGCCGCAGCACGGCGAACCTGGCGCGCGCGCCTCACGCAGAGGCCCGCAGCCGAGGGCGAAAGCGCTCCAGCGCTTCACCGCCAGCAGCACCCCTCCGAGCGGCGAGTCGGGCCCGCGGCGGTCCACCGCGCCGAGGTCCCCAGCCCCGGTCGCCCCTTGCCCGAGGGCGAGGCCGTCGGTCGCCTCCCGCAGGGCGGCGGAGCCGCGCCGTGTCCTCCACAGCACGCCGTCGAGCGGCGAGACATCGCAGCGGTCCGCCGCGTCGGGCTCGCGAGGCTCGCCATCATCCGACCCATCGAGCTCGAGGGCCTCGTCGTCATCCGACCAAGTGGGCTCGAGGTCCTCGTCGTCATCCAACCCACTGAGTTCACCCATCATGGATGTGGCCGTCGTCGAGTCGGTGACCAGCCTGACCCAGCCTTTCGATGAGTTCTGGTTGCTCAGCGCCCTCAGGCGGTCGAGGCTCTTGGCCGTCGACAGGTGACACCCAGGAATCAACGCCATGTTCAAAGAAGCCGGGCGGAGGCCACGGAACATGATACAATGAAGAATGCAGCGCGTTGTTTCGAAATCCGGCCAAACCTGGCTTGATCCAACGCACACGTTGAACGAAATCCACTGACCCCTTGTGTGTCTCTAGGCGAGTGAGATGTTCCCCCCTATATCTCCCCCCGGAGACCCTGAACTGAAAACTTGCGGTCGCTCGAGCGATGTCGCATCGTCTGACGGGGGGTGGCCCATTGTCACAGGGGCAATCGACGAAACCACCCCCGATTGCCAGTTTGACACATGGAGGGGCAAGGGATCTCTCACTGCCAAGTGAACCAGGTTTCCCGACGTCCCCCCTGACAGCGGCGCCCCCCGCTGTCCATCGGGCGCCGGAGGCTCAGTTCCCGCCGCTCTGGCCTGGGCCCGCAACTACCAGCTCGGCAGGGGGCGACCCACTGCGAGAGGGCTCACCGAGGATCCTCCTCCTGGCCCGCTCGTCCCCCCGAATGCCCATTGGACAGCGGGGCCCCAGCATCAGGTCGCCATTCGGGCCCCCCCGCCCGGGCCCCCGAAGGCGCTCTTGGACAATCGGGCCCCACTGGCAGATGGCCGCTCGGGCCCCTCCCTCCGCTGGATTCCTCCAGCTTCCTTTGAACCCATTCGAGCGCTTTGAACTTGCTACAGCTTCCGCGGGGTTCCTTTACATCCTTCGAGGTTCTTCTGGGTTCCTTTGGCTCCCTGAGGGTTCCTGCACAGTGCACCGGATTCATTTTCATGCTTTGGGGTTCCTCGAGATTCCAGGTTCATCCGGCGTCCTTTCAATTCTCCGATGATTCCTCAGGACTCCTTCCGATTCATGCAAAGTCTCTAGGATTCCTCAAATGTCCAAAACATCCGAGGGTTTTGGGGGGACACCTCGGGGGTTCCAGATTCCACAGGAATCATTATGATTCCCGCGCATCCCTTAGGACTTCCCCAGATCCCCCCAAACTTTTACAAACTCCTCAATCGACTCGAACACGTCGTACGGCCTCCTCATTTTAAGTTGGGGTACCACTGCCAAATAGCAATTCGCCCCCCCCCACCCCCCCACCCTCTGGCTTCTCCCAACTTCCTCTGGGCTCCTCTGGGTGCCTTCAAATTTCTCGCCCCCCCAATGAGCATTGGACAGCGGGGCCCCAGCATCAGGTCGCCATTCGGGCCCCCCCGCCCGGGCCCCCGAAGGCGCTCTTGGACAATCGGGCCCCACTGGCAGATGGCCGCTCGGGCCCCTCCCTCCGCTGGATTCCTCCAGCTTCCTTTGAACCCATTCGAGCGCTTTGAACTTGATACAGCTTCCGCGGGGTTCCTTTACATCCTTCGAGGTTCTTCTGGGTTCCTTTGGCTCCCTGAGGGTTCCTGCACAGTGCACCGGATTCATTTTCATGCTTTGGGGTTCCTCGAGATTCCAGGTTCATCCGGCGTCCTTTCAATTCTCCGATGATTCCTCAGGACTCCTTCCGATTCATGCAAAGTCTCTAGGATTCCTCAAATGTCCAAAACATGCGAGGGTTTGGGGGGGACACCTCGGGGGTTCCAGATTCCACAGGAATCATTATGATTCCCGCGCATCCCTTAGGACTTCCCCAGATTCCCCCAAACTTTTACAAACTCCTCAATCGACTCGAACACGTCGTACGGCCTCCTCATTTTAAGTTGGGGTACCACTGCCAAATAGCAATTCGCCCCCCCCACCCCCCCACCCTCTGGCTTCTCCCAACTTCCTCTGGGCTCCTCTGGGTGCCTTCAAATTTCTCGCCCCCCCAATGAGCATTGGACAGCGGGGCCCCAGCATCAGGTCGCCATTCGGGCCCCCCCGCCCGGGCCCCCGAAGGCGCTCTTGGACAATCGGGCCCCACTGGCAGATGGCCGCTCGGGCCCCTCCCTCCGCTGGATTCCTCCAGCTTCCTTTGAACCCATTCGAGCGCTTTGAACTTGCTACAGCTTCCGCGGGGTTCCTTTACATCCTTCGAGGTTCTTCTGGGTTCCTTTGGCTCCCTGAGGGTTCCTGCACAGTGCACCGGATTCATTTTCATGCTTTGGGGTTCCTCGAGATTCCAGGTTCATCCGGGCACCGGATTCATTTTCATGCTTTGGGGTTCCTCGAGATTCCAGGTTCATCCGGCGTCCTTTCAATTCTCCGATGATTCCTCAGGACTCCTTCCGATTCATGCAAAGTCTCTAGGATTCCTCAAATGTCCAAAACATCCGAGGGTTTTGGGGGGACACCTCGGGGGTTCCAGATTCCACAGGAATCATTATGATTCCCGCGCATCCCTTAGGACTTCCCCAGATTCCCCCAAACTTTCACAAACTCCTCAATCGACTCGAACACGTCGTACGGCCTCCTCATTTTAAGTTGGGGTACCACTGCCAAATAGCAATTCGCCCCCCCCCACCCCCCCACCCTCTGGCTTCTCCCAACTTCCTCTGGGCTCCTCTGGGTGCCTTCAAATTTCTCGCCCCCCCAATGAGCATTGGACAGCGGGGCCCCAGCATCAGGTCGCCATTCGGGCCCCCCCGCCCGGGCCCCCGAAGGCGCTCTTGGACAATCGGGCCCCACTGGCAGATGGCCGCTCGGGCCCCTCCCTCCGCTGGATTCCTCCAGCTTCCTTTGAACCCATTCGAGCGCTTTGAACTTGCTACAGCTTCCGCGGGGTTCCTTTACATCCTTCGAGGTTCTTCTGGGTTCCTTTGGCTCCCTGAGGGTTCCTGCACAGTGCACCGGATTCATTTTCATGCTTTGGGGTTCCTCGAGATTCCAGGTTCATCCGGCGTCCTTTCAATTCTCCGATGATTCCTCAGGACTCCTTCCGATTCATGCAAAGTCTCTAGGATTCCTCAAATGTCCAAAACATCCGAGGGTTTTGGGGGGACACCTCGGGGGTTCCAGATTCCACAGGAATCATTATGATTCCCGCGCATCCCTTAGGACTTCCCCAGATTCCCCCAAACTTTTACAAACTCCTCAATCGACTCGAACACGTCGTACGGCCTCCTCATTTTAAGTTGGGGTACCACTGCCAAATAGCAATTCGCCCCCCCCCACCCCCCCACCCTCTGGCTTCTCCCAACTTCCTCTGGGCTCCTCTGGGTGCCTTCAAATTTCTCGCCCCCCCAATGAGCATTGGACAGCGGGGCCCCAGCATCAGGTCGCCATTCGGGCCCCCCCGCCCGGGCCCCCGAAGGCGCTCTTGGACAATCGGGCCCCACTGGCAGATGGCCGCTCGGGCCCCTCCCTCCGCTGGATTCCTCCAGCTTCCTTTGAACCCATTCGAGCGCTTTGAACTTGCTACAGCTTCCGCGGGGTTCCTTTACATCCTTCGAGGTTCTTCTGGGTTCCTTTGGCTCCCTGAGGGTTCCTGCACAGTGCACCGGATTCATTTTCATGCTTTGGGGTTCCTCGAGATTCCAGGTTCATCCGGCGTCCTTTCAATTCTCCGATGATTCCTCAGGACTCCTTCCGATTCATGCAAAGTCTCTAGGATTCCTCAAATGTCCAAAACATCCGAGGGTTTTGGGGGGACACCTCGGGGGTTCCAGATTCCACAGGAATCATTATGATTCCCGCGCATCCCTTAGGACTTCCCCAGATTCCCCCAAACTTTTACAAACTCCTCAATCGACTCGAACACGTCGTACGGCCTCCTCATTTTAAGTTGGGGTACCACTGCCAAATAGCAATTCGCCCCCCCCCACCCCCCCACCCTCTGGCTTCTCCCAACTTCCTCTGGGCTCCTCTGGGTGCCTTCAAATTTCTCGCCCCCCCAATGAGCATTGGACAGCGGGGCCCCAGCATCAGGTCGCCATTCGGGCCCCCCCGCCCGGGCCCCCGAAGGCGCTCTTGGACAATCGGGCCCCACTGGCAGATGGCCGCTCGGGCCCCTCCCTCCGCTGGATTCCTCCAGCTTCCTTTGAACCCATTCGAGCGCTTTGAACTTGCTACAGCTTCCGCGGGGTTCCTTTACATCCTTCGAGGTTCTTCTGGGTTCCTTTGGCTCCCTGAGGGTTCCTGCACAGTGCACCGGATTCATTTTCATGCTTGGGGTTCCTCGAGATTCCAGGTTCATCCGGCGTCCTTTCAATTCTCCGATGATTCCTCAGGACTCCTTCCGATTCATGCAAAGTCTCTAGGATTCCTCAAATGTCCAAAACATCCGAGGGTTTTGGGGGGACACCTCGGGGGTTCCAGATTCCACAGGAATCATTATGATTCCCGCGCATCCCTTAGGACTTCCCCAGATTCCCCCAAACTTTTACAAACTCCTCAATCGACTCGAACACGTCGTACGGCCTCCTCATTTTAAGTTGGGGTACCACTGCCAAATAGCAATTCGCCCCCCCCCACCCCCCCACCCTCTGGCTTCTCCCAACTTCCTCTGGGCTCCTCTGGGTGCCTTCAAATTTCTCGCCCCCCCAATGAGCATTTGACAGCGGGGCGTCACCGTCAGATGCGGCGGAGCTCCCTATGGGGCCACGAAACGTGTGAGGGGTGTGCCGCAATGGGGGTGGAACCGCATCCGGACGCAACCACTGGGGATGCCGAAATGGTGGCGGAACCGCATGCGAACGCAGCTATTGGGGCCTTCGGTGGAGCTCCCTATGAGGCAGCAACACCTGTGAGGGGTGTGCCGACATGGGGGCGGAACCGCATGCGAACTGCGCCACTGGGACCTTCGTTTTAGCTCCCTATGGGGCCACGAAGCGCTGTACTGGGTGGGGGGGACGCATGCGAACTGCGCGCTGGGACCTTCGGTGGAGCTCCCTAGGGGACCACGAAACGCTGTAATGGGTGGAGGAAGACGCATGCGAACTGCGCCATTGGGACCTTCGGTGGAGCTCCCTCCTGGGCCACGAAACGCTGCACTGTGTGGGGGAAACGCATGCAAAGTGCGCCACTGGGACCTTTGGTGGAGCCCCCTCGTGGGACCACGAAACGTTGTACTTAGTGGGGGGACGCATGCGAACTGCGTCACAGGGACCTTCGGTGGAGCTCCCTATGGGGCCACGAAGCGCTTTACTGGGCGGGGGAGACACATGCGAACTGCGCACCTGGAACCTTCGGTGGAGCGCCCTCCAGGGAGGCACGAAACGCTGCACTGGGCGGGGGAAAACGCATGCGAACTGCGCCACTGGGACCTTCGGTGGAGCTCCCTCTGGGGCCACGAAATGCTTTTCTGGGTGGGAGAGACGCATGCGAACTGCGCCACTGGAACCTTCGGTGGAGCTCCCTCTGGGGCCACGCAGCGTTGTAGATGACGATTGTGATGATGATGCTGATGCTGATGATGATGCTGATGCTGATGCTGATGCTGCTGATGATGCTGCTGCTGCTGCTGCTGATGATGATGATGATGATGATGATGCTGATGGTGGTGGTCATGGTGATGATGATGGTGGTGGTGGAGGACGAACTCACAACTTCATATGGTTGGGCCCTTCGCTAGGCTAATTCCCAACCATCCTGTGGTGTTGGGTTCTTGTTTTGAAAAGACGGTCCCCGCGTTCCTCCCATCTTCTCCGCTCCTCCTCCCCTCCGTCCTCCTCCTCCCTCCTCCTTCCTCTCTGCGTTTCACCCACCCAGTACAACGCTTCGTGACCCCATAGGGAGCTCCACCGAAGGTCCCAGCGCTACCGTCCGCATGCGTCCCGCACACTCAGTACAGCGCTTCGTGACCCCATCCTCCTTCCTCCCTGCGTTTCACCCACCCAGTACAGCGCTTCGTGGCCCCATAGGGAGCTCCACCGAAGGTTCCAATGCTACCGTCCGCATGCGTCCCGCACACCCAGCACAGCGCTTCGTGGCCCCATAGGCGCTTCGTGGCCCCATAGGGAGCCCCACCGAAGGTTCCAGTGCTACCGTCCGCGTGAGTCCCGCACACCCAGTACAGCGCTTCGTGGCCCCATAGGGATCCCCACCGAAGGTTCCAGTGCTACCGTCCGCATGCGTCCCGCACGCCCAATTTGGCCTTTTCGCCCACCCACTACAGCGCTCCGTGGCCCAAAGGGAGCTCCACTGAAGCTCCAAGTGGGACCGCCCGCATGCGTCCCGGAAACCCAATTTGGCATTTTCACCCACCCAGTACAACGCTCCGTGGCCCCAAAGGGAGCTCCACCGAAGCCCCAAGTGGGACCGCCCGCATGCGCCCCGGAAACCTCATTTGGCATTTTCACCACCCAGCACAGCGCTTCGTGGCCCCAAAAGGAGCTCCACCGAAGCCCCCAGTTGGACCGTCCGCATGCGTCCCAGAAACCCAATTCGGCATTTTCACCCACCCAGTATAACGCTTCGTGGTCCCATAGGGAGCTCCACCGAAGCCCCCAGTGGGACCGTCCGAATGCGTCCCGGAACCACAATTTGGCATTTTCACCCACCCAGTAAGCGTTTAGTGGCCCCATAGGGATCTCCACCGAAGCCCCCAGTGCTACCGCCCGCATGCGTTCCCCCCCATCCAGTGCAGCGCTTCGTAGCCCCGTAGGGAGCTTCACCGAAGCCCCCAGTGGGACCGCCCGCATGCGTCCCACACGCCCAATGTGGCATCCCACCCACCCACTACAGCGTTTCGTGGCCCCATATGGGAGCTCCACCGACGGCCCCAGTGCTACCGCCCGCATGCGTTCCCCCCCGGGGCCACGAAACGTGGGGTGTGCCGAAATGCGTGCGGGGGACGCATGTGGACGGTGGCACTGGAGCCTTTCGGTGGAGCTCCCTTCGGGGCCACGAAACGTGTGAGGGGGGTGGCGAAATGGATGTGGGGGCGCATGTGGACGGTGGCACTGGGGCCTTCAGTGGGGCTCCTTACGAGGCCACGAAACGTGCAACGGAGGTGTCGAGATGGGCGTGAGGGACGCATGTGGACGGTGGCACTGGGGCCTTCGGTGGAGCTCCCTATGGGGCCACGCAGCGTGTGAGGGGTGTGCTGAACTGGGTGTGGGGGACGCGTGTGGACGGTGGCACGGGGGCCTTCAGTGAAGCTCCCAGGGGCCAAGAAACGTGTAGTGGGTGTGCCGAACGGGGTGTGGTGGACGCATGTGGACTGTGGCACTGGGGCCTTCGGTGGAGCCCCACGAACAGTGTGAGTGAGGGATGTGCCGCAATGGGTGACGATGATGGTGACGAATACAGCGATGATGATGACGATGCCGATGCCGATGACGATGACGACGACGATGATGATGTTGATGTTGATGCTGATGCTGATGATGATGATGATGATGATGATGATGATGATGATGATGATGATGGTGATGATAATGCTGATGATGATGATGATGATGATGATGGTGGTGGTGGTGATGGTGGTGATGATGGTGACGACGATGGCGATGGCGATGGCGATGGCGATGACGATGACGATGACGATGACGATGACGATGATGGTGATGATGATGATGATGATGATGATGATGATGATGATGATGATGATGATGATGATGATGATGACAACTATGCAGATGATAATGATGCTGATGATGATGATGATGATGATGATGATGATGGTCATGATGAGATAACGGGGAGGAGGCAGCGGAAGTGAGGTGACGCGGGGCGTTGCCTCTTCAAAACGAGGAGCCAACACCACAGGATGGTTGGGAAGTAGCCTGGCGACGAATGCAACCATATGCAGTTGTGCAGTTGTGAATACCGCAAATGTGGGCATCGTCTCCCGTAGAGCTCCCTCTGGGGCCACGAAGCGCTGTACTGAGCGGGGGGAACGCATGCGAACTGCGCCACTGGGACCTTCGCTGGCGCCCCCTATGGGGCCACGGGACGCTGTAATGGGTGGGGGAGACGCATACGAACTGCGCCACTGGCACCTTCGAAAAAGCTCCCTGTGGGGCCACGAAGCGCTCTACTGGGTGGGGGAGACGCATGCGAACTGCATATTCGTTTGGAAAATTTGCAGGAGTTTCACGGATTGAAGGGGGTGGTTTTCAAAATGTGGCTCTCGCCTGAGCGCCGCGCACATTCGTTTCAAAAATCCGCGAGAGTCTCACGGATTGAAGGCGGTTCCTTTTCAAACTGTGGCTCTCGCCTTAGCGTCGCGCATACTCTGTTTAAATGTTTGGTGGAGTTTCACGGATTCCCATGATCAACATACCAAATAATGTTTTGGACGGATTCAGGGCTATGCGGGTGCAGTAGTTATGATGAGCCGCGGTGTTAAAATCCCTAAAATGGCGTTCTGGCACGATTCCGGATCGTCAAGACGCAGCAGTCAGGTGTATCTGTGGCGTTGTAATCCCGAGAACAATGCTTTGGCATGCTTCAGGGTCTTCAGACGGTTGTCTTCCAACGAGGCAGCTCCTTCAATGGAAATGAACCGCTGTAGGGGCCTATGAAGAGGCAGCTTGGAGTGAGGGTCAATTCCAACATCGTTGATGACTCTTGGGTTTACACTAGTCCTCCTCCTCTTCCTCTGGACCGCCCCTGTCTGGGTAGTGAATCCCTTGGCGCTCCCACCAGCCTCGCACGCCCGATCCCTCCCGCCGCTGCTGGGGGGGGCTGTAGGCGCTTCAGCCATGGGGCACTCGACGACGAGCCCCGGAGGCCGAAGTCAAGGAAAAACGCCGCGGATTGGAGGACACATGTCGCTGGAGATCTACACAGCCGTGACAAAGGTTCGTTCCATCGGCCCCGATGATGCAATCTCCAACCCCTCTGTCTATATCCCTTACATGGCATGATGACTGCGTCATTCGGCGGAGTAGCTTCCGATCTGTATAATGCTCGTAACTCTGGCACCCCCAAACCAGACCGGAACCTACTCCGCGCCCCACCCGCTGAGGTACCGAGCGGCATGCGCCCGCGCGCGGAGCAGGAGCAGCTCTGCTCCGAGCCGCTCCGCGCCGGTGCGCGATGGGCGGAGACGGACTGCGGTGAACTTTCGCCACGGTGAAGATAGGGGCAAAACAATCCTACCTCGCTTTCGGCCACCCTCGCTTCCAAGAGATACCGAGCGATGCCAAACCACGGCCTGTACTGGTCAGGCCGCTTGACGAGGAGGCGCGTGGTACGACTTGGTTTTGCCTGGAAGCGATAGCGGGGTCGGTAACTCATGCTCTGAGAAGAAGGAGGGCGCCCCCAACCCTAATGTGTTGTCCCTCTCCTCCTCCTCCTCGGGCCGCCTCTAAGTGGATGGCGACCCTCCCGCCGCCACCCGCCCCGTACGCCCGACTCCCCTGGCCGACCCCGGGGGGGGGGGCTCGGTCGTTCCGGGCCCGCTGCGGGATGGGCCCCCTGGAGGCCGAGACTTGCAGCAGCAACGACGACAGCAGCAACAACAGCAGCAACACCAGCACCACCAACAACAGCAGCAGCAGCAACAACAACGACAATGAGTTTGCCCTCACGCGCGATGATTCCACACGAAGCATGCGACCATCATCATAACCATCCACATCATGGGGGACTCATGTTCTATAGCTGGGTCCGTTAATCCCATTCCCAGATCTGCCGCCCAATGAGGTCTTGCGGAACACCTCCTCCGAGGAATTTCAACATATCCCGCCTCGAAAACACATGCCCGCGCCTTGCTGCGCCGATGCGAGACCGCCAGTGGAACCCCAGCGAAGGGTAAAGCACAAGGAAATATCGAACGACAGGATTGCCTTGGTGGGGATGGGGGCTGTCGGCGGTGAGGCAAGGACCTGGCCCTGAATAGAAAAGGAGGAGGTCTCGAGCAGGGCTGCTGTTGTTGCTGGGAGCGGCGCCAATGCTGAAGAGAGTAGGGCGCTAGTCCAGCGTAAAACAAAACGAAGTCTCGAGCGGGAACGCTGGTTTTGTTTGGACGGCGGCTTTCGGCGGCGACGAGGAACACCGCCTTGAGTAAGAAAGGAGGAAGCAACGAGCGGGAGCTGTGGTTTTGCCGGGACGGGGGCTGTCGGCGGCGAGGAACAGCACCGTCCCGAGGAAAAAGAAAGGAAATCTCGAGCGGGAGCGTTGTTCTTGCTGGGGGCGGCGCCAATTCAAAAGAGAGTAGGGCGCCAATCCAGCGTAAAACAAAACGAAGTCTCGGGCGGGAGCGCTGGTTTTGTCGTGGCGGCGGCTTTCGGCGGCGAGGAGGAACGCCGCCTTGAGTAAGAAGGGAGGAAGCAGCGAGCGGGAGCCGTGGTTTTGTCGGAACGGGGGTTGTCGGCGGCAAGAACAGCGACGTCTTCAGGAAAAAAAGGAAGAAGCCTCGAGCGGGAACGTTGTTGCTGCTGGGAGCGGCGCCAAATCAAAAGAGAGTAGAGCGCCAGCCCAGCGTAAAACGGAAAGAAGTCTCGGGCAGGAGCGCTGGTTTTGCCGGGGCGGCGGTTTTCGGCGGCGAGGAGGAGCACCGCCTTGAGAAAAAAAGGGAGGAAGCCTTGAGCGGGAGCGTTGTTTTTGCTGGGGGCGGCGCCGATGAGAGAAAGACTAGCGCGCAAGTCTAAGGTAAAACGGGAGAAGGTCTCGAGCGGGAGCGTTGTTGTTGTTGGGGGGCCGGTTTTGGCGGTCCCCCAAGCCCCTTGAGCGTGAGCCTCATTTTCAATGATAATGTAGCCGGTGCCTCGGCGAGAGCGCCAGGGCGCCTTTACGGGGTCCAACAATAATAGCTTAGTGGTTAACACTCAACAACAACAGCAACAGCAAGAACAACAACAACACATGGAACCCCCTCTTCCTCCTCCCCCAACCCTTGTCCTTGTCAATGACTCCTCCCTGTCACACCCCCGGACGCGTCGGTGGGGCGGGTCGGGCGTTTTGCCTGAATCTTGAATTTGAACCAGTTTCGAAGATCGAGGGTGGGCGGTTTTCAACATGTGGTTCTCGCCCCAGCGCCGCGCACGTTCGTCCCGGAAGTCCGCACCTGTTCCAATGATGGGGGGCGGCTGGGTTTCAAAATGTGGCTCTCGACCAAGCGACGCTCACACTCCTCTAAAACATGTGCAACAGCTTCAAGGCAGGAGGGCGGGTGATTTTAAAAATGCTGCTGTCGCCTCAGCGCCGCGCATACTCATCTGGGAAAGCTTGCAGCAACTTCAAGAATGGAGGGCGGGTGGTGTTCAAACTGCGGCTCTCGCCTTAGCGCTGCGCACGTTCATCTTCAAACTCTGCAGCAGGTGATAGGGTGGATGGCGGTTCCTTTTCAAAATGGGGCTGTCGCCGTGGCACCACGCGCATTCGCAGCAACAGTCTGCAGCACTTTCAAAGTTTCGCATGGGTGAAGTCCCATGGACGGTGTCCACGCACGGTTCGGGATTGCCAGGGCGCAACAGTCACGGTGAATCGTGGTGCTGCCAGGACTGGCGTGCTGGCGCGGTTGAAGATTACCATGACGCGATGGTCACTCTGGTTCGCCGTGTTGGTGTCTCTGGAATACTGTTTGTGCCACTGCTGGGGATTATGAGACGGGTGTCTTTCAACAGGGCACTTCCTGCAAATGCAAGGACCCATGGAGAGGGAATGTGGAGGGAGGGTTTATTGCAGCATCGCTAATGCGTCTTGGAGTTACTCTGGTCCTTTTTGACGTAACTCGGGCTTGGTGTGCTGGCACAACACGTTCTGGTAGGAACCAAGACCGACTTGACGATGCGGTCAGAATTACCCTGGTCCTCCTCCTCCTCCTCCACCTCCTCCTCCTCCTTCTCTCAGCGTCGCCCTCCTCCCTCGGCTGCGTGCTGAAGAGAATGCCGACGGTGGAAACTCCCGCCGGGGCGGTGAGAGGCCTCTCCGCGGGCCCCTCCCCCGAACAAAAAGGGCAAGGAACGCGCTCGAACGCATCGATCCTCGGAGCTCGACGCTCGATCCTGGGAAGCCTGGACCAGCCGGGGAGGAGGATTTCACTGGATTTCGCTGCCCTGATCCCCACAGCTGTGCAACACGCACCGTGGCAACGAAACACAGCGTCTCCTACCCCAGGCCGTACAAGCGGAGGAGGAGGAGGCGGAAGAGGAGGAGGAGGAGGAGGAGGAGGAGGAGGAGGAGGAGGAGTCGAGCGTGCGGAGGGGGAGGCTCCAGGCTCCCGACGGCCGCGCCCCGCGCGGCGCCAGCAGCCCCCGCGCCGCGCTTACCTGCTCACAGGTAGCGCGCCTGGAGGAGGATGCAGATCATCTCCTCGAACGTGAACTGGAGGCTGATCGTGATCAGCGGCGGCTCCGCGGAGCCGAAATGGATGAAGTCCATAGGCATCTCCCACGCGATGCCGATCAGGTGCAGATGGTTGTCCGTGATCTGGAGCCGCCCCATCACGACGGCGGCGAAGGTGGGGCCGCAGCACGGGAGGCGGCTTCTTCATGGACCTCGTGGCCCTCAGTGCCGCCCTGGCGGCCGTCAGTGTGGCCTCCGCCGAGACGTGGTTCTCCTGCCTGAGGGCGTGGTACGCGAGGCAGGCAACTGCGATGGACTCGGCGCTCTCGTTGGACTGGTCGGTGAGGCCGAGCTTCGCGAACTCGGTGGAGAGGGCGGCCGCGCCGCATGCACGTCCCACAGCCTGCGCCAGTGGCGCGCAGACCAGGTAGTGGCGCATCTTGTCTTGGCCATTGGCGCAGCCGAAGATGCACGGGCGCCTACCGCACGGGTAGGCGATGCGGTAGGATGTGAGCCATGAAAAGGGCAGTGTCCTCATCCACGCTGTCGCCCACGATGGGGGCAGTCTCTTCATGGCGGCCTGGATGTCTTGCATGATGGAGGGGTTGTGGAAGAAGAACTCGCCAGCGTGCGGGAGCTCCTTCACGATGCGGTCCTGCAGGAAGGGCCCGATGCGGTCGGGCCCGCTGGTGGCCAAGGCCGAGTCGAAGGCGTGCTTCTGCGCAAGGCCAGGCTGCTCGTTGGCGACAGCCGCCCGCGAGGCCTCGACCGCTGGCGCCACGATCTGGCGGGGGTAGTACACGTGGTCAGAGGTGGCCGACACGATCTGGTGCATCGTCTCCACGAAGGCCTGTGTCTTCCACCACGGCGGTGAGAGATGGAGAGCACCTCGCGCGGCGCCCCCGAGGGTCTGCTGGATGCCGTAGGAGTTCAAGCCCTCGTGCAGCCTCTCGCGGATCTCGGTGAACTTCTTGAATGTCGAGGTCGCCGCGCGGACGATCGTCGCAATCATGCTGAGCTGGAGCGACCTCGGTGCGGGAACTCCCCAGTTCTTCAAGAAGGGCCAGTCCTTCAGTCTGAAGGCACCGTTCGGGAAGCGCAGGAGGAGGAGGAGGAGGAGGAGGAGGAGGAGGAGAAGGGGAACGAGGAGCAGAAGGAGGCCCCCACCCTTTCGGGCGCCCCCCTCCTTGGACGCCCCCCTCCTCCTCCGAGGCCTCCTGGATGGTGTCCGAGTGGATGGGGTCGGAGGATCTCGCCGCATCGCCGATGCATCGGCAATGCTCTGGCGACGTCGGCGCTGCATCGCCGACGTCGGCGCGGCGAAGATGGGGCCCCACATCGAGCCGCATCGCTGGTGCATCGCCGATGCATCGGCGATGCGGCGCGATCCTCCGACCCCATCTACTCCGACCCCATCTAGGAGGCCTAGACCAGCCAGGGCCATGCAGCGAACCCGGGCGGACTACGAAGTTGCTCCCATACCTGGGTCGTCGGAGCGTCGGAGGAGGGGTGGATGGGGCGGCTTCGCACGAGGCGGCAGGGGGCCCTGCCTTGAAGAACAAACATATGTTGGGCGCATCTGTTGGCGTCCGCAGGCTTTCCGCCGCCTAGAGCTGTGAGAGGGAAGGTAACCCCTGGATCCCATCGAGCGCGGGGCCCTGCCTGGAGCGCCTCGCGTGGTCCCCCCAAACGCGGGCCGACCACAGAAAGGATCCCAGAGGGCACCGGCTGACCCCCCGGTTGGCGCTGACCCCCAGTGCGTGTCACCGCGACCTCTTCCTCCCTCAAAACTCTTCGAACCTCCCTTCCTCCTCCTCCTCCTCCTCCTCCTCCTCCTCTTCCTCCTCCTCCTCCTCCTCATCCTCCTCCTCCTCTTCCTCCTCCCCGTCCTCCTCTTCCTCCTTCTGTCTCCCTCACCCTGTCTCCCTCGTCCTGTCTCTCTCTCACCTCCTATACCCCTCCTCCCGTTTCCCTCCTCCCGTCTCCCTCCTCGTCCTCCTCCCCCTCCTCCTCCTCCTCCCCCTCCTCCTCCTCAGCGTCCGCCTCGCCCTCCCTAATTCATCCCGTCGCCCACCGGGGCGGGGAACCTCAGCCGCTTCACGCCCACCGCGACCGAGGCCTCCAGGCCGCGTATGAACGATGGCGCGAACAGGCCCCAGTCCTCGCCGCGGCCGCAGGGCCGAGAGCAGGAGGACGACGAGCAAGAGGAGCAGGAGGAGCAGGAGGGGGAAGGGGGAGGAGGAGGGGGAAGGGGGAGGAGGAGGAGGAGGAGGACGAGGACCTGAGTAAACCCAAGACGGATCGGCGATGCTGCCATAAGCCGTTCCTCCAAGTGCCCTCTTGACATGTCCCTGCAAGAACTCGTACTCGTTGCGGGCTGTGCCCCGAAGACAGCCGTCTGAGAATCCTCAATCGTGCCAGAGCGCCTTTCTTTGGACCTCAACGCCGCGAATCCTTTGCGTCCAGAGAATCCTCAACCGCACCAGGACACCACTGATAGGACTTCAGCGCCGCGAATCAACGTGACTGCTGCGTCCTGACAGTCCTGAAGTGTGCCAGAACACCGTTCCTGGGACTTCGACGATGCGAGCCCCTGAAACGGTTGCAAACTGTTAAAATGGATGTGCGCAGCGGTAATGCCATAGTCACATGCTGAAAAGAAGCCGACCTCCATTCCTGAAACTGCTGCAAACTTTCGAGGTGAATATACGCGGCGTTAGGGCGATTGAAAGCGTGCCGCCTTCCGTTATTGGAAGTGCTGCAAACTGTTAAGTGCGCGGCGCTAAAGCGAGAACCACAATTTGAAAACCAGCCGACCTTCATCCTTGAGACTGCTGCGACTTCATGCTTCAGGATCGCACATGGTGAAGTCTCAGTCGAAACGCCCGGCCCACCCTACTGACACACCTGGGGGTGCGACAGGGAGGAGTTAGAACAAAGGAATTGGGATGGAGATGGAACAAGAGGACGAAAACGAAAGCGGGAGGACAGGGAACAGGGGGAGGAGAGAGGAGGAGGAAGGGGAGGAGGAGAACGAAGAGGCGGAAGAGGACGACGATGAATTAACACACACGAATAACAAGTATAGATGCACAAAAGATGTTACCAGCTCGCTTCGATTCGCCTGTAATATCTTGATCGCATGGGGCCAGCGAAGCGCGCTGCGACCGGTAGTCGCCAGCACCGTGGCGTGTTCCGGCAATGGGGCCCACGGGGCACGCAAGGCTGACAGGACCCTTGGGCTCCTCTAGGCCCGAGGTCCGAAAGGCTTTCCACCGCCATTGGGGCCCAAAAGCTCAGAGCGCGCATGTGGAAGGGGGGTACTTCGGGCAGCGCGGCCTCTGGGGATCATGAGGTTCCGAGAGCCCGCAGCCGCAGTTGAACTCCGAGGGTTCCTCGGGCTGATGAGCCCAGTGGGCGTGGAGGCTCGTAGGGTCCTGGGCCTCACAGAGGCCACTGGCTCTTGGGCCCCATAGTGGGTCGGCCCGTAGCTTCTGAGAGGCTCCTGGACCTCAACAGGGTAAGTCTAGCAATTCTGCCCAGGAGGCTCATAGCATTCAGAGCGGGTCGTCGGGGCCATGAGGCTCACAGGGCCGACGGGGCTCCTATGGCTCACAGGGCTCCGAGGCTCGTGGGAGCCGCACGGGCCGTGGGACCCATGAGGCCGATAGGGCGCATGGGGCTCGCAGGCCGCAGGAGGGCTAGATGAGGCCTAGAAGCGACATGGGGCCCATAGGGCTTGCCGGGCCCGCAGGGCTCAGAGGGAGGGCTCGTCGGGCTCCTAGGGCTCACAGGGCCCACAGAACCCATAGGGCTTACTGGGCCCATAGAGCTCGCATGGCTCGCAGGGCTCACGAGGCTTCTATCCATCGTAGGCTCACAGGCGACACTGGTCCCATAGGGATTATAGGGCACAAAGGGCTGGTAGGCCCCTGCGGCTCGCACGGTCCATGGGGCTCATACGGCTCATAGGGCTCGTGAGCGTACGTGTTGCAGCGGGCTCGTAGGGGTCACAGGGCGGACAAGGGCAGATGGGGCTGTGAGGGCTCGCAGCGCTGACGGGGTCGTAAGGCTCGCAAGGCTTGCAGGGCTGGCACGGTGGTCGGGCTCCTAGGCGTCGCAGGGCTCGGGAGCTCATTGGGCTCGCGGGCCCGTGAAGCTCCTCTTCAACCGCGTCATGACGTCCACTGCCTTGTCGTGCCTGTCGTGCAACTGGTGAGTGGATGGACCTCCGAGGGCTCTGGGGAGAGGCTTCTCGGGGGCCCCCTGGGGGGGGCGCACGGGGCCCGAAGGGCCCACGGCGCCCTCGGAGCCCGTCCCGCGGGGCCATGCGTGCGGGCGGCCTCGCGGCCTCTTTGGGCCGCCTCGGGGCCTCCTTGACAGCTGGCTGCGCCGCTCGCACTATGTGAGAGCGCGGGATCGCGCGCTCAGGGCTTGGGAGCGTCTTGCTGATTAGGCTTTGGCACGTGATTGAAAACGGCTACCACGCAACCTCCCACAAACTGATGAAGGTGGCCTCTCAAGGCCTTCGTGGGGATCCTTTTGGGGCTCTTTTGGGCCGTCTGGCGGCCTTCCTGGGCTGTCCTGGGACCCGCCGTCTAGGAGGCGTTTGGACCGGCTTGGGGTCCTTTTGGGGAAATGTGTGCGCCGTCCTGTGACGATCTGTGGGGTCTCTCAAGCCGTCTTGGACGCCATGGAAACCAAAGAAGCGAATATGTTGAACCTGCACGTTTCTCTAAGGGAGTGGTGCGATGTGTGCGTCTTGGGGGTCCCCCTGGGGGCCTCTCGAGACGTCTCGGGGGCCTCTTGGGGGCCTCCTGGGCCGTCTTGCCGCCACCTCAGGTCCTCCCTCTCTGAGCGCTCGTGGGCCGTGCTGGAGCGGCCTCGGGCCGCGTCGGGGCTCCGCGGGGCCGTCCGGGAAGCGATCCGGGGCCCGCCGAGGCGGAGAAAGGACGGCCCGGAGGGCAGCCGCGTGGGTCGGAGCGCCCAGGGCCGAGCTTATGTTCGGGGGGTCCTGCCAAAAATATTCGGTGAGGGATAAAGGGTGTATGTACATAGAAGTACATGCATAAACCAGTTGTAAGCATGCATGCGTGCATGCATGGATGTGTGCACGGGTGGCTGTACGTGTGTATGATGCTTGTATGTTTGTATGTGTGCCTGTATGTTTGTATGGTTGTTTGTTTGTATGGTTGTATGTGTGTATGTTGGTTTGGTTGTTTGTTTGTTTGTCTACCCGTGTGTGTTTGTTTGTATGTGTGTAAGTATGCGTGCATGCATACATGCATGCATGCATGTATGCATGCATGTATGTGTGTATGTATGTATGTATTGTTGTATGTATGTGTGCATGCATGTATGCATGTGTGCATGTATGCATGTATGCATGCATGCATGTATGCGTGTATGCATGTATGCATGTGTGCATGTGTGCATGTGTGCATGTGTGCATGTGTGCATGTATGCGTGTATGTATGTATGTATGTACGTATGTATGTATGGATGGATGTATGGATGTATGGGTGTGTGTATGTGTGTATGTATGTATGGATGTATGTATGTATGTGTGTATGTATGTGTGTTTGTATGTTTGTTTGTATGTATGTAGGCTGGTATGCATGCATGGATGGATGTATGTATGCGTGTATGTATGTATGAATGCATGCGTGTATGTATGTATGGATGTATGTATGTGTATGTATGTATGCATGTATACATATATGTGTGTATGTTGGTATGCATGCACGGATGTATGTATGCATGTATGTATGCATACATGTTTGGTTGTATCTGTGTGTAGGTATGTATGTGAAGATGCATGTGTTCGTGCATGTATGTACATGCATGCATGAACCTGCGTACGTATTTATATATGTGTTTATGTATTTCTGTTTGTTTGAGCAGATGTAAACACTTATACAGATCTAATACGAGCAGGGCTGGATATTGGCGTGCCCTGGGGGGGAAGGGTCAGCGGCGCCGCATGCCTCGGCCCTGTCGCGCGCCGCTCGTGCCCGCACAGCGCCCTGATGGCTCACCTGGAGTCGAAGATGCGACTGTTGCTGCCGTCGGGCTCGACCCGAGGAGGACGAGGAGGAGGAGGACGAGGAGGGAGGAGGAGTGGTGGAGTAGGCGGCTGTGGACGAGGGGGGGAGGACGAGGAGAAGATGGAGGAGGAGGACAGACGAGCAGGAGAAGGATGAGGAGGAGGAGGAAGAGGAGAAGGATTCTGAAAAAGAAGAAACAACATAAGAGTGGAGGAGGAGGCGGATGTGGACGAGGGGAAGAGGACGAGGAATAGGAGGAGGAGGAAGAGGAGGAGGACGAGGAGGAGGAGGAGGGAAGACGAGCAGGAGGATAACGAGGAACAGGAGAGGGAGGAGGAGGCATAGGAGGAGAGGGAGGAGGAGGATGATTAGGAGGAGGATGAGGAATACTAATAATAATAGTAATAATAGCGGAAATATAAGAACAAAAAGAAGAATAGCAGTAGCAATAATCATATGAATACAACTAAGAACAAAAACAGAAGAGTGGAGGAGGAGGCGGATGTGGACGAGGGGGCGGAGAAAATAGGAGACGGAGGAGGAGGAGGAGGAGGAGGAGGGGGAGGAGGAGGGAAGACGAACATGAGGAAATTGAGGAGGAGGAGGCGGAAGAGGAGGAGCAGGAGGAGGAAGAAGAGAAATAGAGTAGAGGAGGAGGCGGATGCGGGAGAGGGGGGGGGGACAAGGAGAAGAAGGAGGAGGCGGAGGAGGAGCTTCGAACACGTATCGAATTGGTTCTGCAATTTCCCATGCCTGGAAGCCAATTTCGCGCCCGGGGACTCTCAGAAACCGCGCGGTTCCTAAATGAGCGCCTGGTCAGGATGGATTGCGGGAGGGGTCCCGGAATCGATGTTGTTTGGGTCCTCGAAAGGGGTGAGGAGGAGGAGGAGTAAGAGAAAGAGGAGGAGGAATGGAATGCAATGGAACGGAGTGGCATGGACTTCGATGTAACTCCTGGAGACTTGTGCTACAACTAGGCTGCGCCGTGCCACTGCCAATTGCTGCTGCACAGCTGCCTGCTGAAAAGTCTCCGAGGTGAGACCCGCACGACCTCCACAATTGCGACATAGGCCGCCGCGCTTGACGGCAACACTGGCCACGGGCCAGCAAACCCATTGGCGGGCACGCAGCCCACTCTTAGGGGGTTGGCTCTTGGGCGCAGGTCTCGTCGTTTCCTCCCCCCCTCCCACGAACGCGCCGCCTCCCCTCCCCCTCCCCCTCCCATGACCCCCGAATCCCCCCCCCTGTTACTGCTGGAGCCTCTCGAGGGAGGCGGCAAGACAATTTCAGGGGTGGCAGGGGGCTGAGAATGTGTATACACATTGGCCTTGTTGCGCATGCTACTCAGCACATCAGCCCTCACTGTGCTACGACTGACGCGTTCCTGAATCCCTCCGAACTGCCCAAAGAACGAATCGTGGCCTGCTGCAGGTCATCCAGGAAAAGCCCTCTCCAATGGGCCCCGCGGGGCCGCTCCCATCAGGAGGCACCCTCCCTCCATCTCGATCGGTCTCTCCACTAGGTCGGCCATGCGGGGGGGGGGGGGGGGCAACTCGGCACTTCGGCGGCACTTGTGCATCACGAGCGCCTTCGGCGGCTGGCCCTCCATCTTTTTGATTTACCCCCAAAAAAGATAACCCTTTGGGAGGGGACCTGAGCTAGGAGGATAAGACACATGAGGGATAAGGGAGGTCTGTTCTGAAGATGCATCAGGCCAAACCGCCCAGATGTATGATCCCTAATGTGAAGACGGGGACCTCAATGCGGCCACGTCTTGTTATTAGGTTTAGGGGTCCTTTCGTTCTCGATGAATCATCTGCACGCTCTTGATCCGAAAGATACCAAAGGCGCGGTACAGGACCTGCCTCCCCACGTTCTTTGAGTCTGTCCTCGTAGCAGTGATGGAGCTCATCGATCCATTTCTTGTTCTCCTGCTCCCCCCCGTGGTCCCGATGCCTCCGTGCGCCACTCCAAATACTGCACCGCTGCCATCGGCACCATGCGATGAGGGGGCCCTCAGTCCTTGAGCAGCTTCTTGGCCTCCTCGTCGCCCCATTATGCTTTCTCGCTGAAGACTTGGGAGGTGTCGTTGATTAGCCTTTTTCCCGCCGTCGTGCATGCCACTGCGTGCCCGCCATCGGCGGGAACATCCTTTTGTTTCCAAGACGCTGGCCAACATCTCCGCCGTCTCCCCGCAGCTGCTGAGCAGAGAGGCGGGCGACGACGCTCTGCAGTCCTCTGGGCTGCCGCTGCCCCTGCTTGGGCGAGCGCGTTCCACTACTCGCAAAGTAGCCGCTCGCACGAGCTTGTTTTTTTATTGGGGGGGGGGTAGCGCCCGTTACGGGGGGGGGGTCCGGCCCCAAGTTGGGGGTAACGGTAACGCGCGGCGGGGCTCTCGCACGGGCCCTGGTACTTATTACCAGCACAACTGTCGGCACGGTAGGCTTCGTCGTCGTCGTCGTCGCCGCTGTCGTCGTCGAAGCCTGGATCTGCCTCGCCTCCTCCCCCGCGCGCGCCAACTCTGAGCAGGGGAGGGCCGGAGGCCCGGCACGGCGTGCCGCTGCCGAGCCTCTCTCGGCCCCCCCCCCCCCGGCACGGCAGCTCCCGAGACCCAGACGAAGCTTAGGCTCAGGTCGGGCTCGTCCTCCTACAGGGGGATGTTCGACGAAAAATAAGAAATGCCCTAAAAATAATCAAACACTAATCCCAAAATAGTCCAGGCACTATCTTTTTAATATTGTTTGACCTTTTGGGGGGCATGTTTGGGGTACTTTCATTTTTCGTCGAAAATCCCCCTGTAGGGGGACACGCCCGACATAAGCTTAGGTCGGGCATGTCCTCCTACAGGCGGACTTCCTGGGCGAAAATTGAAGGGTAGTCAAAACATAGTCATCGCCAGAAATAAAAATAAAGATCGCCCCCAGACAATCCCACCAGCCCTCTGGGCGCAGGTGGTCTGGGGCGTTTCCTTTTCCAACCTCCTCCCGTTCCCTGCTCGGGAGGTTTACCTCCCCCCCCCTCCCTGCGTCTGGACGGGCTCCCCCGCGAGCGCGGGCGGGGAGGCCGAGGACCGAGGGGCAGGCCTCCGGCCACGGCCGGCCAGCCGCTGAGGCCAGTCCGAGCCAGAGCGGCTTGAGCCAAGGCTTGAGCCAGGCTACGGAATGGTGGGGATACGCGAAGAGTCAAGAATCGCGAAGAGTCAAGAGTTGTTCAACCATGTTTGAGTGTTCCTCCTGTAGGGGGACGCACCCGACTCAAGCCTAAGCCACTCGGGGGCGTGCCCCGTGACGAACAGAAACCTCCAGAGAGCGATCCCCGATCCAAGATCCTAGAGCCCTGAGCCGACGCCTTCCCCCCACCCAACGTTGCCCCTGCCCTGGCGCCCTCTCGAGGCACCGCGCGTGCGCGCGCCCCTTTGGCGCGCTGGAGGCCCAGCGCGCCGTCCCTCTGCCGACCTCGCTGTGAGCCACGGAGGTCCCCATGCCAGGACGACGCTTCGGCGGCTCGGGGGCGTGCCACCACCAGCCCAGCTCGGCAACGCACTACAGTTGAAACGTATAGTAAGGACGCGTGGTAAGGACGCAAGACCCTTGGAGGCCGAAGTTGAAGTATTCTGGGCGGCAGGCGGCCAAACCCCCAGGGAACCTGAGAAACTGGCCTGCGAAAATTGCTAGGGACGGGCCGCAGAGGCTGAGGCAGGCAAGGAACCAAGTGTACCCTTGAAAAGGTCGTTTGTCCTTACTATGCGCGTTGACTGTAGATTAAAAGAAGGTGAACAGAAAGCGAGGCGGAACCCGCTTCGAGAGCCATTGGCTCCACGCAGCCTGGATCGCGAGGTGGGGGCGGCAGTCGTGCTGCTGCCGAACTCTGGAGCCACGGAGGCGGCGCACGCAGACAAAAAACCGTGCGGTGACGGACCGCGTGGCGACCTCGGAACCCCCGACGACCTCACCGCGCGGTCCGTCACCAGACGGCCCGGGGGCCTCGCCCGAGACGTCCTCGAAGGGCGGCCCGAATGCCAGAACCCTGCGGTGACCCCGGATCCCCACTGACTCGCCCGCGCGGCGTGGCCACCACGCCGCCCCGGGGGCCCCCGAGGCGTGCGCCCCCTGCCCTCTCGCGGCGGCAGGGGGCTCGAGCGCCGGGCGAGGTCCTCCCAGACCCGCAGGATGCGCATCACCTGCGCGCGGAGGCGGGCCGCCCCGTGCGCGCAGGGGCGGCGCGCGCGGGGCGCGCGCGCGGCAGCGCCCGCGTGCCAAGCCCGACGTGCGAAGAGCTCCGTGCACAGGAAGCCCAGATCCTCTCGCAGCGTGAGTGCTCCGGATCGCTTCATTGTCGCCCCCCCCCCCCTGGAGTGCCAGGGCCTCCTCCTCCTCCTCCTCCTCCTCCTCCTCAAGTTCCTCCTCCTCCTCCTCCCTCCCGCCCGCCCGCCCGCCCGCCGGCCCGCCCGCCCGCCCACGTTCACACGGGGGCCTGAACCTTGTCAGTTGGTACAGGGCTTCTGCGTTTTCGTTTTGTTTTCGTTTTCTTTCGCTTTTGTCTCGAATCCGTCTTTACCGCAAAACGAAGTCGCGTTTCACGATGGTCACCCCCCAGTGGATTAAGAAGAGAAGCTCGGAGTAGAAACTGTCTTTGTCAGCAGCGCGCGCGGACGCTGACGCGTTCGAACCGCCGACGGGCCGCGCTGGGCTGCGCACGCACCAGGACAGCTGGAGAGGACGAGGGCGGCCGCAGCGGAGGGAACAGGGCGGGGGAGGCCTCGCAGAGCAGAGGGAGTCTGCGCTGCGAGGAGCTCGGATACAGCCTCGGGCACCAGGAGCCGGTGTGCTCGCAGGGTGTGCGGGGCAGCACGAAAACACAAAGCGGATATGTTACGGTGGGGGCACTTTTTTATCCTATCACCCTGGGGCTTATCATGCACAGACAAATTCAGATGCCGTCTTACGGCCCCGCAAACAGCGCTTGCGCGAGCCCGCAGCCCGCCAGGACCAGACCCCGAAGCGCGGCACCATCACACCGCGCTGAGGCCGACTTCAGGCCTGGGGTCCACCGACCTGGCCGCTCTGGCGGCCCTGCCTCGCTCCTGAGCTTCAGCAGCGCTGGCAAAGCCGAAGGAGCCCAGGGCTCCCTCGAGCCCTGGGCGAAACAGCCTCCCTGGGGCAGGCGGGGCGGGTGCCCGTTCCCGCCTTACTGGGGGCTCCACGCTCGCAAAGAGAAAGCGGTGTCCGCCGCCTACTGCTGGAGCTGCGCCTCGCGCCTCCGCTGCCGCTCCTGCCTGGCCCACGCCCTCCACGGGGAGCCAGGCCCGAACGTGTCACGGAGCCAGAGGCGCCCAGCTTCTAGCTCGGAGGCTGAGGGAGCTGGAGGAGCGTCGTCGCCGCCGTCGCTCTGCCAGCCCGGCCTCCGAATGTCACGGTCGACCGTGAGGGCCACTGTTCCCTCGAAGACGCGGCGGCGCAGCGCCAAGAGCCGCTTGGGCCCACGCGCGGGCTCCTGGCGCGCCACCGTCTCCGAGCCGTGGAGCGTACAGCCGCCACCGACGCCGCCCTCGCCGTCCTCCACATCGATCCCCCCGCCGCCAGAGCAGGAACAGGAACCCGAGGGAGGCGAAGTGAGGAGGGCGTCGTCGTCGTCCAGGCTCCTGCCGCCGCTGCGCTGGGGCCCAGCCACCTCCACGCCGTCGTCCGTGCCGAAGTGCGGGGAGAGGTCGAAGCCGCCGTGCGCCACGGTATCCGAGGCCAGAGCACTGTTTCCGTCCTGGTTGCGGGAGCCGTCCACCTGCATGCTGAGCTCGCCGTCGATGTCGCCAGCGGCCATCTCGCAGCCACCGCTGAGGACGGCAGCCTCGTTGGCCAGCAAGTACGCCGTGACGATCGAGGGGTCCACGAAAGCAGCAGGAGAGGAGGTGCAGGCAGTGCTGCACGCCGCACCAGGATCAGGGAGGCGATGAGGATGACCAGCACCACCTTCAGAAAGCCGAGGGGCAGGGTGCTCGCCGAAGCCGCCGCTGCTCTCAGGCCTGTGCTTGTCGAGCCCCATGGGCGCCGCCGCCACGGGAGCCTTCTGCGCCTCCTTGCTGTCGAAGTGGGTGCCGTGCGAGGCGCCGCCGACGCCGACTACGTCGCTGTCCTCGACGCTCCACTTCCACCAGCGCGGGCCCGAGGCCAAGGGCAGCGGCCTCGCCTCGGGAGCCCGCCTCGCGCGCTCGGCCAGCGCGAAGATGGCGCCAGGCGGCGCGCTGCGCCCGCGGTAGGCCCGAGCGACCGTCCAATCGCTCGGGGCCGCCTCGCAGGCGGCACGCGCCTCTGGCTGGCGGCGCGGCGGGGCAGGAGCGCCGCCTCGGAGAGGGGGGGCGACGCTCCTCCGACCGCTGCCGCACATGGGGGGCTGCACCGGCAGAGCGAGGTAGAGGAAGAGCAGCCCGTGCGCGAACACCAGCGCCGCGGACGCGACCGTGCCGAGCTTGCCCTCCGAGGTGTACCCGCCCCGCCTTCGCAGACCTCTGCAGGCGATTGAGGGAGGACTGCCGCATCACCGAAATGCTAGCGGCCCTCCTTGCTGCGCAGTGGAGCCCAGCGTTGCGCCGAGAACGGTGCAGCGGACCCACACCAGCCACCGCACGGCTGCCGCTGCCCCACCGTTCGCCTGCCAGAGCCTGGGTAGGCTCGCCCGCGGCCGTGCCAGCACCGTCGCCTGCACCCTGTAGCACGCCGCTGAGGGGCATGCTCTGGGCGCCGTCGACTCGGTGAGCGCTGGCGGCCGCTGCTGCCCGCCCGCTCCCCTGCTCTCCTTCGCCCGCTCCCGCAAGCCGCAAGGGCCCAGGAGGCGGCCGAGGGGCCGAAGAGGTGTCGGCTGCCGCACGCTGCGGGACTGCCAGCACCTCCAGGAGGACGGGGACCGCCAACGCCAGCCTCTCGGAGACCTCGCGGTGGAGCGCCTCGCTGGGAAGCTGGGCTGAGCCTTGGGCCGCCAGCGCCAGCGCCTGGGCCGCCGCCGCCTCGTGGGCGACCCGCAGAGCCGCGAGTTCCGCCTCGAGGACTGCGACGCGCCCCAGCGCCGCCCGCAGCTTGCCCTGGTCGGCCTCACGCGCCGCGGCCCGTCGGGCACGTCGCGCAGGCCAGAGCGAAGCCGCAGCCCCGCCGTGCTGAGGCGGCTCAGCTGCCGTACAGGCAGCTCGGCCGCCGCCCGCAGCCATCCCCCAAGCAGTCGATCTCTGCGGCCACCCGCGGGGCCCAAAACGAGAGCGCGCAAATGGGATCGGCTTGAGCCAAAATGGCTACGGACGGTGGGGGCATTGGATAAGGAACCCTTGGATAAGGAATCCAGGGTCTGGAGTCCGGTGGAACTCCAATCGAAGCTTGGCCATGGGTATCACCGCCGCCCTCACCAGATAAGGAATCTTCCATCGCCTGCGGCCTCCTGGACGCATTCCTGAACCAACATTTTCGGCCTCTGGGGGGTCTCACTGGACCCCGGAACGGCCACAGGAAAGGGTCCCTGGCTTCCGAGCTGGCGGGGGGGGCTGAGGCAGGACCCCTCCACCATCGAATCGGGGAGTCGGATCACATCGAAACCTGCGTCGGATGGAGCCGCATCGGCGCGGGGGCGGAACCGAATCCAATCGGATCGGCCGCGCAAGGATCCACACCGGCGCCATGCCGGCCAGAGCCGATATCGAATCGGATGGATCGGATCGAAATGGACGGCCCAGCCCTGGTTCTGGCCAGCAGAGCATTGGAAGAGAGAGGCCCCCTCGTCGCCAAGGCTGGACGCGGCTCAAGAAACTGGTCAGCTTCGACAACGGGGAAGGCTGGGGACATCTTGTTAGCGAATTCGCCCTCATCCCCCCTGATTCAATCTAGGCCTATCAAGCTCGGAGCCCGGGCCGCCTCCCATCCTGGCTGTTTTTCGCAAGTTTCGCGCTCCCGGGGCTCTGCAGGGGCCCTCTGGGCCGTCGGAACACTGCTCAGGATGAGAAGGTGGTCCTGGGGAGAACGCTCGGCGACACGCAAGAGTGACCCTAGGCAAGAGTGACCTTTGGCGCGAGGCTTTCTAAAGGGGGGGCCGCGGGGGGGCCAAACCCAAGCGCGCAAGACGCGACTATCGCATTGGGCTCCGCGATCGAGGCACCCCGGTGGGCCCGCACCGAGGGTCTCTCCGGCGAAGGATCTCTCGCACGTGCAGTCGAAGAGGCACGAGGTCCAGGACCCGTCTCTAGCAAGGACCGCTTCCCCTCGTGCCGAGGTGTGCGCACTACTCGCGAGGGCCACGGGCCGTAAGACGCTTCTGGCGCGCGCTTCGCGCACGCTCTCTGGCCATCGCGGCCTCGCGCGCGGCGTCGGGGCGGAGCAAGTCGAGCAGACGGCACGGAGCTGCCGCGCGCGGCCGGGCCATCAGACGCGGGACCGAGCGCACATACCACCCGGGCAGGGGGGGGGGGGGGAATTGAGACAGCGTCCGAAATCGGAGGCGGCAGTGCCGACGAACGACACCGACGGGGAGCGGAGAGCGTGCCTAGGCTGAGACCTGCCGAGCCGGGTGGCCAGGCGAGCCGCCCGCGGTGGAGGCGACGACGGAGGACGAAGAGGCGCCCACGCAGCCCCACGGTGGGGAGGCCGAGTGGGAAGACCACCGGCAGCGATGTGCTGCAGGAGGGCCGCGAACCCGAACGAAGCTAGCGCTGAGAGCGATTCAGACAAACACACACGCACACACATACAAACACACACACACAAGCACGCACGCACGCACGCACGCACGCACGCACTCACGCATGCACACACACACACATACACACAAGAAAACACGCACGCACGCACACAAGCACAAACACAAACACAAACACACACACACACAACACACACGCACGCACGCACGCACGCACGCACTCACGCATGCACACACACACATACACAAGAAAACACGCACGCACGCACGCACGCACGCACGCACACACAAACACACACACACACACACACATATAACACACGCACGCACGCACGCACACACGCACGCACACACACACAGACAAAAAACACACGCACACGCACACGCACACAAATGCACACACCCACGCACTCACGCTCGCACACACGCACGCACGCACGCACGCATGCACGCACGCACGCACGAACACACACACACACAAACAAAAAAACACACGCAACCACGCACACACCTACACGCACACGAACACGTACGCACAAACACACACATACAAATACAACTACACAGACAAACACAAGCACACACACACACACGCACGTACGCACGCACGCACGCACGCACACACACACAAACACACACACACACACACACGCACGCACGCACGCACGCACGCACGCACGCACGCACAACGCACGCACGCACGCACGCACGCACGCACGCACGGACGCACGGACGCACGCACGCACACGCACGCACGCACGCACGCACAGACACACACACACACACACACACACACACGTACACACACACACAGGCACACACACACACAAACCACACACCCACCCACGCATGCACGCACGCACGCACAAACACACACAGACACACGAACCAACAAACACACAAACACACAAGCACGCCAATACGCACACGCACACGAACACGCACACGCACACGAACACGTACGCACACACACACAAACACACACACACACACGCACGCACGCACGCACGCACGCACGCACACACGCAAACACACACACAAACGCAAACATACACACACACACGCACGTACATACTCACTTTTTGGTGGTACGAGAAGAACTGAATCGACGTTGCAAGGCCGCTCACGCGCGTCAGGGAAGTCCCAAGGGAGGGGCCCGGGAAACGAATTCTGAGCGTAAGAACCAGTCGTGAGAGCGATCGTTGTCTTAATTGGTCCTCCTCCGAAGACTGTCATGTCCCATGTGCCATTGCAACGGTGCAAAAAACTCATCAAGTCTACCCCTGACATCCATGCTTCTTTGGTCCATCCTTACCCAGGTTTGCTGGTCGCGTGCCGCTTGGGCGATTCCACTCTGAACGTCCAGGCGCCTTGCGTCTTTAGCTGTCATCCTTTCCATAGGTGTTCAGTGTAGCCTCGTCGGGGCCGCCTCCGAAGGGGGAGGAGGAAGGAGGAAGGAGGAGGAGAAGAGGAGGACGAGGAGGATGAAAAGGAAAAGGGCAGGCGAGAAGGAGGATGACGACAGCGACGATGACGACAACGACGATGACTACGAAGACGATCTTCGAACGATGACGGCGATGCGCCCCAAGTAGCATCCCCGACTCCGAGAGGTATCGAAGAGGCCTCCAACCCAATTAGGCTTCTCGCCCCACTCCGCTCAAGCCGCATATCCTTCCAGACGCGCTGCCACGACAACCGCTCAAGGCCGCCGAGTACAGTCGGGGCGTTGACCTAAGGAACCCAAAAAGAACGAACGAGGCCCCTTTCTTCCATAAGTTAACCTTCGATTCCCTGTCGAAAACATAAGGAAAGCCTGAGGCAAGCTGTGAAACGCTTAAGGAACGCGGAGCCCCTTCCCAACAAAAAGGGTTCCTTCTTCAGGGCCCCGACTGTAAAATATGTCGAATTCATCTCCCTCCAAGAAAGAGGGGAGGGACAGAGCATATAATTAACATAAGATACGGATGCTCAGGCGCGTTGAGACACGTTGTATACTTCTGGAACCGATCGTTGTCTGAGGCTGCCCGAGGTATCAAGATGATGCCAAGCTCCGCGATTTGGACAGCTCCCCTAGACATCGTTCCCGGATGGCCCGGTGGGGATACGCGGAGGTTTCAGAATTGTCTACAAAAGTGTTGGTCGTGAAAGCCTCAACCAATACAGTCCAGAGTGACCGTCTCTCCAACAACCTCAAAGCATCCACTAGGCTGCTGGAGTGTGTTTGCCATCCTTTGCTAGAATAGGTCGTCAACCTTCTCGCTGGCAGAAGCCAACAAGAACGGCACCAACGATTGAGCCAAGCGGTCTTCACGGATCAAGCGTGATAAAACGTGATGGTCCGTCCCTTGATGTCCGATTGGGATGCGATTAAACTTTGACGGATCGCATGTGCTCCACACTAAACCTCCCAGAAAGGTACGATCACATCAAGATACATAATATCCCCATTGGAAAACAATTCGCCCGCAGACCCTGGAGGTGGTGGCGGTGATCCAAGGGCAGCGCCAGAGTCGATCGTAAGGCCATCCCCTCCATTGGATAGTCCTGGGGGGTCTGGAGGTTGAGGCTGAAGATTGTTTAGGTGTGGAAGTTCGTCAAATTTCTCGACGTCGCCTTCCTCAGATTCGTCGCCGTCCCTGCCAATCGTTGCTCCTATGTCGCAAGCGAGCACGCCATCAATGTTGTTAGGAGGGACCGGGAAGGGTGCCATCAGATGGAGGGAATGGCGCAAGCAACGGAAACACGGAGGCACCGAGAAGGGCGGGTAATCCAGCCACAGAGGTTGAGGGTGTCTGGACGCAGTGGCTATGCCATGCCGTGTAAGATGCCCAATTCACTACGGTCAGGAACTTCTGCACAGCGTGTCGCGGCGGCGGCCCCGGCGACGCGCTACGCCCTGCGAGCGGATTCTGCGGGTGGGCTTAGCATTACCTTTCTTCGAGGGCGAAGAACATGTTTTTTCTGGGAGGAGAGGAGATGGGGAGCGCGCGATCACTGAATGGCATTACGGCGTGACGGGCACGGTAGCGTGAAGCAGAAGACAGCGAGGCACACTGGGATCGCTAAACGAGCCGACCTGCCATAGGCAAGCTCATGCGATAATCTGTGGCCTGATAAACTATGGTCTGAGGGCGAAGAAAACTACATAAGCATAAACTTCCAGAGCACCGCGCGGATTGCTCGGATCGGCGCTGGACCCCTCCCTGGCGCGCCAGGAGCGCGCCAGGGGCGGCGCCAGAGGCGGGCCCAGGCGGCGGTCCAAGCTATCCGCGCGGAGCTCCGACGGTTGTTACGTCCATGCCGTATTTTGTTCGAGGTGGGGGTGGTGTTGCCTCCTCTGGGCGGCCAAGGGGCCTGAACTGGTGAGGACCCCTGAAAATCGTCCACGAGGGGGGATGGAGCCAACTCCACTCAAAATCGGTCTCCGACTCCGTTTCACCCACGGATCCGTCTTGGACGGTCCCGGGCCCCCGGCCCGAACCTCCCGGAACCCAGAACCTCGAACCTGCCCCCACTTCCTGCTCGCTGCAACCAATGCTGGGCCACTGACTCAAACCCCCAGCTGGATCCAAGCGGGGGTGGTGTCGCCTTCCTCCTTCCCAGACCCCCGACGTCGCGATTTTTTCACGTCGACACCCAGAGGTCTGGACCCTTTCCCCAGGACCAGTCTTTCGTACCGAATCGTTTTTTCACGGTCCCGAGTCCAAGCGGTTGGCCCCCGGAGGCTGAAAATGACGAAAAACGTCCCGCCGCGATGTTTCACAACGCGAGGCAGTCTGGGTTATGCGTTCTCTCTCTCTCTCTCTCCCTCTCTCTCTCTTGCCTCGCCGCTCCTCCCCCCCGCCGCGCCCTCTCCCCGACACCCGCAGCGGCCCCGCGCCTGCTCCTTGGCCTTCTCGGCCTGCAGCTTGCTGTCCTCGGAGGCCCCCGGGCGGTGCGGCGGCCCCCACATCGGCCACGCGCAAGTCTTGCGGGCAAGATCGGCACACAGGTGCACTGCGCCTCGGACTCTCTGGGAAGGGCCGCCACAAGGCCGAGGCGCAGTGGATACGAAAACCAATACATCCCCACAGAAGGCCACATGTTCATACATGTGTATATACAATTACATAGATATCTACATACATACATACATACATACATACATACATACATACATACATACATACATACATACATACATACATACATACATACATACATACATACATACATACCGTGCGCCTCGGGCTTCTGGGGAAGGGGGCCCGAGACTCCAAGATGCAGTGGGTGTGGATACATAGTTATCTGGCCCGCAAGGCCGACCCTGGGCCAGGGCTCAGTGGCTCTTGGCAGCGACAAGGCCGTTGCTTCCTGGTTCTCGTGCTGCTGTTTGCTTCCGGGCTCCGGCGCCGTTGCTGCTCTGGTTTCGGCTACACGCAAGAGTGACCCTGGGTAAAAGTGACTTTTGGTGCGCGGTTTAGCGGGGTCCGCCTGGGGGCCAAACACAAGCGCGCAAGCCGGCGCCACCGCCTCGCACTCGGCGAATTTCGGCAACGGGGGGGCCCCGCTGGGGCCGCAATCACTCCGGCCAAGGGTCACTCTTACGTGTAGCCGATGGTTTTTCGTGGCCAATGTACTTCCGGTTCTAGCTCCAACTACAATCCCAGAGGCATTCGACTCCGTTTGGGCGAACTACTTCTCTTTCCGTTTTCATTATCAAGACCAAGGTCCAACGTGAACCCCTAACTGTGTGTTTCTGGCAATCTATGTTGCGCAATAGATGTGGTTCACTCTACGTGGTGCAAATCCCCAGTGCCCAACTTGAAGTTGACAACTCCACTGCTCGCGCAATCATCCCACCCACCTGCCCGCAACTTGGGCCGCAAACTCTATGCGGAGGAGATTGTGATGAGTGCTTCGTGTTGGCTGATGCATCTCTGCGGCCGCGCGCACGCGCGCGCATCGGCCAGCTAGTTTTGCGCGACAGACGCCGCCACGGTGGCGCTGACCGCTAGACACATCCCAGCTGGCACTTCATGGCGGGTCGGCGACTTGAGCGGGCATGGTATCATGGCAACGTCGACCACAGTAGAAACGATTATGATCGTAGACATGCTGGCGACGATGTATAAACAACGCAGGCAGCACGGCCAGTGACGGCGCCGATGCTGATCACGCCGACGACGATGACGGCGTCCTCGCGTCGGTGATGAAGGTTTTGGAAGGAATTCGACATGTGCGCGCGGCCGACACGCGAGAGTGGCCCGCATGGTACTATTTGACACGGACCGTGGCCCCCCCCAGCACGCGCGCAAGGGCGCCCTAATGATTCCGGCATGCTGGGCGAGAGCCCCGTTTGGCAGAATTCAATGAAAATGTTGAAACACCTGGTTATCTTGCAAGAACGCGAGCGCAGGCTTTTTTGAGAACTGTTGTTGCGAAACCATGTGATTCTCACATGGATTCAGAACACTCGGTTTTGAAATTCCTACGAAACCTATAATGTTTGAAGAATTTCGGCATGCGCGCGCGACGACGCGCGCATGCGCATTTCGTCCCATTCATTGCAAAGGATTATTGCGACAACGCGCGCGAAAAAACATGTGAACGATTTCGACACGCGCGCGCGAAGTCCGCTTCGTAGCATGGTGCGAAAATGTTGAAAACCTATGGCTTTCCTTGGGAATTCGCAAGAGCGCGCACGCAAGCTCTTTTTGAACATTGTTGCGAAGCCACGTGTTCTGATGTGTTTTGGACACTCGGTCTTGAAATCCCTATGAAGCCTAAGACTTCAAAAAGATGTCGGCATGCGCACGCTACGACGCGCGAGTGCACTTCGTCTCATTTGCTGAAAGGGGTTTTGATAACTGATGAGTTTGATCAACGAGCGTGCGCGCTAGGGGGCCACATGCGAACCCTACCCCTACCCCCCACGATTTCCGAGGGGTAGGGTGGGGTTCACTTCGTTCGGGAGCTCCCGAGCGAAGCGAACCCCACCCTACCCATCAGAAATCGTGGGGGGTAGGGGTAGGGTTCGCATGTGACCCCCCAACGCGCGTAGTATGGGATGAGGGGGGGTCGATACCGAGATCGCATGGGATGGTACGGACTCAGATTTAGGATGGACGATGGGGCAAAATCATATGTACATTGCAACACAAAAAGGTGGCCCGTTCACCCCGTGGGGATAGATCCGAATTATGTATTTGAAAGGATGACCTATGCTGCAATCTAGGTTGTGCAATATGTGTTGCGCAATCTATGCTGAGCAATATGTGTTGTGCAACCAATGTGGTGCAATCTAAGATGTGCTATGTAAGTGGAGCAATCTGTGTTGTGCAGTCTATGTGGGGCAGTACGTGTGCTACAACATGAGTGGTACAATCTAGGTTTTGCAACCTGTGTTGTAAAATCTACGTTGTGCAATATACGTCGTGCAACGTATGGTGTGCAGGCGATGCGGTGCAATATGAGCTGTGTAATATATGTGGAGCTATCTAGGTTGTGCCATGAACGCGGCAAAACTACGAGGCGCATTTTATGTTGCCCAGTATAGATTGAAGAATCCTTGCGTTGTGCATTATATGTGGTGCGATCTATGTGGTGCAATTAATTTCTGTTCGCAATGAGTTGTCCACTCCACTGCTCGCGCAAACATCCCACCCACCCACCCGCAACTTGGTTTGCAACATCTCTTAAGACCGTGACGGTGGGTACTACATGGCACTTGGCAACGACAGCGACGCCGACCACGACAGCGACAACGACGACGACGACGCCGCCGACAACGACTACAACGACACCAACGACGTCTCCAACGACTTCGACGACGCCGACAACGACAACAACGACGACGACGACACCGACGACGACGCAGACGACGACACCGACGCAGACGACGAAACCGACGATGACAACGACAACGACGATGACAACACCGACGGCGACGACAACAACGACACCGACGACGACGACGACGACGACGTCAACGACGCCGACGACGACGACGACGACGACGACAACGACGACGACGGCAGCGACGACGACGACGCTGACATCAGCGACGACGAAGACGACGACGACGCCGACGCCGACGATGACGATGAAGACGACGACGCCGTCGCCAACGAAGACGACGACGAGGGAGGAGGGAGGACGACGACGGCGACAACGACGACAACGACGACAACGACGAGGGAGGAGGGAGGACGGCGACGACGCGAACGACGAAGAAGGAGGAGGGACGGCGACGCTGATGATGACAACGACGAGGGAGGAGGGAAGACGATGATGATGATAACTACGAAACCTTGTGTTTTTGTAGGTTTTTGGACACACGATTTTGAAATCCTTCCGAAACCTATGGGTTTTGAAGGATTTCGGCATACGCGCGCGACGACGCGCGCGTCTGCACTTCGTCACATTTTTTGCAGAGGATTCTCGCGACGGCACACGCGCAAGGGCGCTCGACAGATTTCGACATGCGCGCGCGAAGCCCGTTTGATAGCATTTTGTGAAAATCGTCAAAAACCTATGGTTTTCTTAAGATTTCGAAAGAGCTCGCGCGTAATCTTTTTCCCAACCATCCTGTGGTGTTGGGTCCTCGTTTTGAAGAGACAGCGCCCCGCGTTCACTCCTCCTCCTCCCGCTGCCCCCTCCCTCCTGCCATCACCATCATCATCACCATCATCATCATCATCATCATCATCATCATCAGCATCATCGTCATTATCACCATCATCATCAACCCCTCACACGTTTTCGTGGCCCCATAGGGAGCTCCAGCGAAGGCCCCAGTGGCTGCGCTCCCATGCGCCCACCGCACCCATTTCCGCACACCCCTCACACGTTTCGTGGCCCCATAGGGAGCTCCAGCGAAGGCCCCAGTGGCTGCGCTCCCATGCGCCCACCGCACCCATTTCGGCACACCCCTCACACGTTTCGTGGCCCCATAGGGAGCTCCAGCGAAGGCCCCAGTGGCTGCGCTCCCATGCGCCCACCGCACCCATTTCGGCACACCCCTCACACGTTTCGTGGCCCCATAGGGAGCTCCACGAAGGCCCCAGTGGCTGCGCTCCCATGCGCCCACCGCAAAGATTTCGGCACACCCCTCACACGTTTCGTGGCCCCATAGGGAGCTCCATCGAAGGCCCCAGTGGCTGCGCTCCCATGCGCCCACCGCACCCATTTCGCACACCCCTCACACGTTTCGTGGCCCCATAGGGAGCTCCAGCGAAGGCCCCAGTGGCTGCGCTCCCATGCGCCCACCGCACCCATTTCGGCACACCCCTCACACGTTTCGTGGTCCCATGGGGAGCTCCAGCGAAGGCCCCAGTGGCTGCGCTCCCATGCGCCCACCGCACCCATTTCTGCACACCCCTCAAACGTTTCGTGGCCCCATAGGGAGCTCCAGCGAAGGCCCCAGTGGCTGCGCTCCCATGAGGCTCAGACGACGGCCGGCGACGGGGCGGCGACGGGGCGGCGACGGCGGCAACATGGCCGCCAGAGCGGCAAACAGGCCAAGACGACGGCCAGCGACGGGGCGGCGACGGGGCGGCGACGGCGGCAACGTAGCCGCCAGAGCGGCAGACAGGCCCAGTTCCTCAGAGAAGAGAAGGAAGAACCCCAGAGTGCAAGCACTGTCTGGGGAGACGCGGCCAAGACGCTTCCAAGAACCACCAGGTGCAGGGCCGTGGGGGGCGCGGGGCAGCTCAACCCGAGCGGGCAAGCTGCTGCTGTCGCGCCGCATTCTGCGATCCAGGGGCCCCTGTATGCCCGCACCAAAGGTCACTCCGGCGATAGGTCACTCCTACGGCTAGACGATCACCCCCCCCCCCCTGGTGGTGTCAAAAAGTGGCTCTCGGTGGGAGGACGGTTGTGGAAATTGGGTCGCTGTTCGAGGATGCCTCGAGCGCCGTGGTAGCTCCCAGGTCCCAAGACCATCCGTCGACGGCCTTTCTGGTGAAGTCCTCGAGCCTTCACCACACGGTAGTGGGAACCCTGATGTCCGCCCGCGAGACGGCAATGCGTCGTTGATGCATTGGCGAAGCCGGGATCGAAAAAAACCTGGCTCCATGTCGCGCCGCATTGGTGATGTATCGGCGATGAGGCGTAGTCCTCCGACTCCATCTAATCCCGCCCCATTTGTCAAGTATGGATGTCCGCTCGCGCGATGGCGATGTTGAAATGCTCCATGATGTCTGGGAGCGACTTCTCAAACTCGCGGCGGTACGCCCAGGCCTGGCATGGGCCGGGCGGCCCGAGAGGCAGACTCGCATACCCTCGGGTTCGGGTTTGGGTTCGAGCGCGTCGTCCTCCGCCTCTCTCTTCCTACTACTGCCATCTCCTACGCTTCCTCCTCGTCCTCTTTCTCCCCCTCCTCATCCTCCTCCTTCTCCTCCTCCTCACCACCACCATCATTGTCACCACCACCACCACCATCACCATCATCATCAGCATCAGCATCAGCATCAACATCATCAGCATCATCATGGTAACCCTCATCATCATCATCATCATCATCATCATCATCATCATCATCACCACCATCATCAGAATCAACATCACCATCACCATCACCATCGCAACCACCATCATCACCACCACCACCATCATCACCATTTACAACAACATCATCGTCATCATCGTCATTATCATCGTCATCGTCATCATCATCAGCAACACCATCATCAACATCATCAACACCATCAGCATCATCATCGTCATCTTCACCACGACTCTCCTACCCATCATAACCGTCATCACTGTCACCATCAACATCACCATCGACGTCACCATCATGACGCGGATCGTCCTTCTGCTCCTCGCTCCAACTCTCCCCCCGCCGCACCACCAGACGGGTCCGTAAGTCTTGGTTGGGCGTTTCGCCTGAGACTTCCTTACAAGAGAATTCGGGGACGGCCAAGAGGGGGGCGTCCAAGAGGGGGGGGGCGCAAATCATGGCTGGCGGCACGTGCGCGGTCCAAGGGGGGGCCAGGGACGCAATGAAATAAGAGGAGGCGCCATGAAATCTGAGGAAATATCATGGCCCACGCCATGGTACCCCCCCCCTAATCATCACCCCACTCTTTGCCGCCCCTGAAGAGTATCCCGAAGATCAAGTACCCGGGGACGTACCCAACCGTTCAACAACAGGAGGCGGCTACACCTCCAGGGCCGCTTCATCTAGCAGGGCATCGCCTGGATCCGCGGCACCCTTGACCGCCTCGCTGAAAAAAAAGAAGTCGAACCGGAGCCAAACGTTCTCCTCTCGCGGCATGACTCCCGCGGCTCGCGTCAGAGGCGGGCGGGCGACCACGAGCAGGCAAGGGAACCACCGCGACGGGCGCGGAAGAATATACAGAGGAGGGAGGCCTGGGGAACCGACTACTCCCCACTCCGCGACAGAGTGGGGGCGGTTTAATTGAGGGGGGGGTATCTGATTTGAGCTGTCTTGGAGGGTTCCAGGGGGTCTGGGCAAAAGGCTGCCCTTTCGTGGCTGGTCTGGAGGGAGTCTGGAACGACTGTCTGGGAGGGTTGTGACCCCCTCTCTTTTATTACGAAAGCTGGAGTAGTGGGAGTAGCCGCGAGGCGCGCTACATTCCAGTTGCAGAACAGCGCCGTCCGCGATGTAACCAGACCTGCGCTACAGCCGAACATATGATCAAGAAGAGTATGATTTAAGAAACCTGGGCCAGCTTTCCAGGAAGTGTCCTAAGACAAGCCAAGGCCAAATGTTCGTGGTAACGCTGGAGGGGCGAGTACGCCGAAGAAACTGGGCCAGCTTTCCGGCAAGTTGAGTAAGAAACGCTGGCCCAGCTTTTCGGGAGGAGGCTTCTTGATCTGATGCTCGACCGTGGTGTCCAGGGAGCCGTGAGGTCAAGGGACCCCCAAGGGAGCCGAGAGGTCTAGCCTGGATGCGCGTAAGACACCAGTCCGTTGGTCCCCCTCTGGGGCCCACCAGAAGCGCCACAATTACACAGTTCGCAGTCCACCCAGCGGCCGAGAGGTCTAGTCTGGATGCACGTAAGACACCTGTCCGTTGGTCCCCCTCTGGAGCCCACCAGAAGCGCCACACTTACGCAGTTCGCAGTCCCCCCGGAAAGCCGAGAGGTCTAGTCTGGATGTGCGTAAGAAACCACTCCGCTAGGCCCCCAGGGCACCATGGAACATCGTCACAGTTTCGCAGTTTCGCAGTCCCCCGGGGAGCCTGGATACGCGTGAAAAATCATTCCGCTGGGGCCCCCCGAGGGCTCACGAAAGTGGCGACAGTCTCACAGTTCGCAGACCCCCAGGGAGCCGCGAGGTCTAGTCTGGATGCACGTAGGACACCACCACTCCGCTGGGCTCCCAGGAACCCACGAAAATGACAACGCCTGTGTCTCAGTCCGCAGCCCCCCAGGGAGCCGCGAGGTCGAGTCTGCGCGTAAACCACCACCCCGCTGGCCCCCCGGGGGGCCCACGAAAAAGGCCACATCCTCATAATTTGCAACCCCCCAGGGAGCCGCTGGATGCGCGTGAGACGCCACTCCGCGGGCTCCCCCAGGAGCTCACGAACATCGCGACAGCTTCGCAGGTCGCAGCCCCACAAGGGGGCCGAGGGGTCGAGCTCGATGTGCGTATGTCAACGCCCCTCTACATTCCCGCAGTTCACAGCTCCCTTGGGAGCCGAGAGGTCGAGTCTGCATGTGCGTGAAACATGACCCCCGCTGGGCCCCCAGAAAACAACGAGCATGGCGACAACATCACGTGTTGCAGCCCCCCAAGGAGCCGCGAGGTCTAGTTTGGACGTGCGTAAGACACAACTCCAGTGGGCCCCCAGGACCCATGAACATCGCGACAGTCTCGCAGTTCGCAGACCCCACAGGGAGCCGAGAGGTCGAGTCATGATGTGGGTAAGACACCACTCCGTTGGGGGGGGCCCAGGGGCCCGCGAAACTGGCGACAGCGTTGCAGCTTCCAGCCCCCGAGAGAGCCGAGAGGTCTAGCCTGGATGTGCGTGAGACACCACTCCGCTGGGCCTCAGGGGCCCACCAAAGGCGCGACGGTCTCGCAGCTCGCAGCCCCGCAGGGAGCCCTGATGCCTAGTCTGGATGAATAAAACACTACCCCGCTGGCCCCCTGGGAGGCAGCAGCACAGGCGACCGTTTCGCACTTCGAAGCCCCCCAGGGAGCCGAGATGTTGAGTCTGGATGCGCGTAAGACACCACCCCGCTAGCCTCCCCAAGGGGCCCGTGAAAGTGGCGACAGCGTTACAGTTCGCAGCCCCCCGACGAGCCAAGAGGTCGAGCCTGGATGCATTCACCAATCCGTTGGTCCCCCTCTCGGGGCCCACCAGAAGCGCCGCCACGATTACGCAGTTCGCAGTCCATGGGTAGCCGAAAGGTCTAGTCTGAATGTGCGTAAGACACCACTCCGCTGGACCCCCAGGAGGCCGCGGAACTGGCGACTGTCGCGCAGCCCCCCCAGGGACAAGAGGTCTAGCCTTGACGCGCGTAAGACACCACCCCAATGGGCCCCCAGGGGCCCACGAAAAGCTTGACAGCTTTGCCGTCCGCAGCCCCACAGGCAGCGGGAACAACAAAGCACGAGGCAGACGGAATAATGGCAAGGCATTGAGAAGAAAAGGAGGCGGGAAGGAGACGAGCGAGTAGTGCTCTACCCACAGCGAGAACCCAACACAGGAGGGTTGGGAATGCACCAGGACGCCAGGGGGATGAGGCAAAGAGAGGGGGGGCGGAGGAAGAAAGACTGCACCCTGGGGGCCACGCGTGCCTACGAAGCGCCCGACTCAGCCGGAATAAATCGGCGGCTGGGCGTGCGGCACAGGAACCGTTTTGCGCCGAGCGAGGGCCGGGGCTGCGCGGAGCGCGGGCGCCATCGCGTCGGGGGCACGGTCGGCAGCCTGCTTCGTGCTGCCGCGAGCGTGAGGCAGGCAGCGGCTCGCAGGACTGCACGGAGCAGCGGGAGAGTGCTCCCTCGCTCGCCCCGGCCCGCGGCTGCTGGAGGCCGCGGGAGCACGATGGGGTGGAGGGGGGGAGAGCGGGCCCATGGGCCAGGGGCGGCGCGCGAGGACGGGGCATAAAGCGACGCGAAGATCGGGACAAAATCGGATCGGGATCACTCGTATTGGGCGCCGCGGCCGCTCCAGAGCGTTCCGGAACGCTCTGAGAGCGCTCCGGAACGCTCTGGAGCGATTTATCCCGATCCCAGCCCTGTTTTAGGGCAGGAGAGGGCCGCGGGTGAGCGAGCCTGGCGCGCCAGCGCATCCAAAGGCGCACCTGCGCTGCGCGAGCACGCGCGTGCGATGGGGCGCTGCCCCCCCACCGCTGGCGGCCGCGGACGCGGCCGGCCTCCCCCCGCTCGGGCGCACCTCTGCGAGCGCCCCGGCGAGCGCAGGCCGGCGAGCGGCAGGCGCAGAGAGCGGCGGAGGGGGGCGCGGCGAGGATCGGGTCGGGCGAAAGGGGGGGATAGCAAAGGGGGGGGTTGAGAATCAGCTCTCGTAGCTGATTTTCCCGGCGCCTCCCGGCGCCGGGAGGCGGCCATGTATCCATGAATGGGCCCCTCGGTGGGGCCGAAACCAGCTGCATGCAGCGAATTTCGTACCCCCCCCCCCCCCTTTCCCATCCCTCCTTTTCGTCTGGCCCGAGAGGAGGCGCCCCAAGCTGCGGGGCGCTGCTGCAGAGTTTACTGGGAAGGGCGACTGGAAGACTGCGCGACGCAGCGCAGCAACTACAGTCGGGGCGTTGACCTAAGGAACCCTAAATGAGGAACGAGGCCCCTATTTCCCATAAGTTGAACTTCGATTTCGTATCGAAAACCTAAGGAAATCCAAGGCAAGCTGCGAAACAATCAAGGAACACGGAGCCCCTCCCCAACGAAAAGGGTTCCTTCTTCAGGGCCCCGACTGCATGCTGGAGGCAGGGAACGGACGAGCGGCTGGACGCTGGGACAGAGCATGCCAGCAGTGCGCGAGAGCGCGCGGCTCTTCCCAGAGATAGGGGGCCACGAGCCAGCAATCCACCAAGGGAGTGAGCAGACTGCGATTGCTCCACACGCCGCGTCGCGCGGGCGCCCGAGGTAGGACGCCCACTCGCCCCGGGGCGCATGGAGAGCAGAGTGGATTGCGGCAGCGGTAGCGGCGGCTAGGGGGAGCGCGGAACAGGAGGAGGGATCCACTCCGCCATGGGTCGACTTTGGGAAAAGGACCCCGGCGGCACGCTGAGCATCTTTTGCAAAACATGCGATTCACGCTACGCAGCCCGCCGGCCTAGCAGGAAGAAGTGGGCGACATACCTGAGCCGAGTGAGTGCGGTCGCAAAGTAGCGGCGGTGGACAAACCTCCCTTTAGTAAACCTCCCCTTAGTGAAGACGGCCTGGGACCAAAAGCGGCGGACCTGGACCCGCAAAAATGACGGCCGCGACGCCCTCTCGCGAACCGAAAGCGGCCGATTCCTTCATCGACGCGTCAGGGTAGGAGGTCTGTCCGCCCCCGAGCAATGTAGAGACGGACCGTGGCGTGGCTGCCACGCTGCATGTCTGCCCAGGGGCGAGCCAGTGGCAGTCCGGGGACGCTGGCGGGCCCAGGGGGGCCCCGAGGCAGTCGTCGCGCCCCCCCGCCGAGAGAGAAAAACAAAAGAAACACCTCCAGGAGGCACAGAGATCCGCCAGGCAGCCCTGATTGTGGACAACAGTGGCAGGTGAGGCTGCGTCCGAGAGGGTTCTCGCGCGAGGGGCTGTGACGAATCGCACGAGCGACGGTGAAACACAAGTGCAGACGAATTACGAAAAGAGCAAGGAGAAGAGTACGGACGCAAACCATACGTGGGAACTTGGACATGAAACACCGAACGCGAACCCGAAATGTGAAACAAGTGAAATCAACACGAATGTGCATCCGAATTGTAAAAATGCGAAACAAGGACGAGATCGCATCCGTAGCAGTTAGATTCGCAAGTTTTTGTGTCATAGCTTTTCTTCGCTGAGCCTCCCATCGCAAGCTTTCCTATCTCTATCGGCTCGTGCTTCCCTCGCTCTCGCACCTCCGATGCGGACTTCACTCACAAACTCTCATGCGTTGCCGCTCTCGAGCTGACATGCCCGTCTGCCCAGCCGGGAACTTACAGCCAGAGGGGAGCTAACTTAGAAGAAGACAAAACCACATAAACATAAACTTTTGGCGCTCCGCGCGGATTTTTTGGATCCGCGCTGGACCCCCCTCCCTGGCGCGCGGAGCGCGCCAGGGGCGGCGCCGGAGGCGCCGCCGGGCGGCCCAGGCGCGGATCCAAGAAATCCGCGCGGAGCGCCAAAAGCTTATGATTTATGTGGACCTTTCTTCTTGGACAGCCGCTGCACCTCTGCGAGGCTCGATCGATAGCAGCGCGGAGGAGTTCCGCGCTGATGCCGATCGAGGCGCTTCGCATCGAGGTCACACGTCAGCGGGCCCACGCCGTCGGCGCACCCTCCCCCGCGCAGAGCGCTGGTCCCAGCCGGGCGCGCCGCCGGGGTGCCCCCCGGGGACAGGGGTCACTGCACCGGCCTTGCGGGCGAGCTGCGGCGGAGTTCTGCGCAGATGTCTGCGCGGGTGTCTGCCCGAAGCGGCGGGCGAAGAGCGGAGTGAACTTTCGGGCGGGTGCTTGTTTTCAGTCTCTATGCCTGGCCCAGAACAGTCCGCACGAAATTCACCTCGAAGTCCGGAACGAACTTCTCCAGGACACTCCGGGCCCATCCCATCGTTGTCCAGACGAAGTCCGCTCCGCGATGTTGGCGCCATGGCAGATGAGACGCGGCGCAGCAGCGGGCCCATCACGATGGCCCGTGCCGAGCCGCCGGCAGGACACCCCTGGGGCCACCCCTGCTTCGACCGCGGGCACGCGGTGGCTGCCGCCGACGACCCTGGCGGAGCTGCTCGGGGCGAAGGGAGGGCGCGCGGAATAGAAGCTGGGGCAGCCACGGCGGCGGACCAGGAGCCCTCGAGTGCGCGGGCGAGCCAGGCGCGCTCGAAGAGCGGGGAGGCGGCTGCGAGGTCGAAGCTGGCGATCATGGGAAGAGCGGCGCTCGGCGCGAGGGGCCGCGCCGGCACGCCGCACCCCGGTCGCGGCGGGCGAGACGCCTCGTGGTAGCTGCGGCCGCGGCGGAGCTCCGCTGCGCGGTGCGGGCACGCTGGAAGGTGGCGGTCTTTAGCCAAAAGCTGGCGGCGCCCGCGGTGGCCCCGATGTCGGCGCTCTTGAGGGGTTGGCGTTCGCGTGGTGGCGGTCCTGAGCTGGAAGCTGGCGGCGCCCGCGGTGGCCCTGATGCCGGCGCTCTTGAGAGTTGACGGGCGCGTGTCGCCAGGCTCCTGGTCAGCGGAGAGCTCGCCCACGGCGTTGCCCTCTTCGGACGGAAGGCGAAGTCGGAATTGCTGGCGTCGCGGATGAGGTGCTGGCCCAGGCAGAAGAAGAAGGCGAGGCACTCGAGGATGGAATGCGAGGCGTCGCGCGCGAGCCAAGCGGGGCAAAGAGGGGCAATCAGGACCGGGCAATGGCGCGCGAACCCTCGTCGGGAAGTGCGGAACCGAGACCTCGGAGGGGGCATCGATGTTGAGCGTGTCTGCCATAGACGTGCGCTCGCCGACGCGCTGCCTGACCTTCGCCTCGCCGACCTCCCCGCCGCCCGAGATGGGCTGCCAGTGCGGGCGAAGGGCATCGACCACTAGGTCGGGCATGTCCTCCTGTAGGCGGATTTTGGACAAGAAAATGTCAAAAGCTCGCCCCGAAACCATCTTTGACTATTCTGGAACATTCCTCCTGCAGAGGGACGTGCCCGGCTTAACCCTGGGCATGCGCTCGTCGATGCGCTGCCTGACCTTCGCCTCGCCGACCTCCCCGCGGCCCGAGAGCGGCTGCCGGTGCGAGCGAAGGGCACCAACCATGTCCGAGCCCCGATTTGGGTGACCCAAAAGGGGGTCCAGCTGAAAGGGGGTATGGCACATGTACTGCGTCGGAGAATTGTATTGCACTGTCTTGCAAGTAATGTATTCCACGCGAAAAAAACAGACATACATCTGCGCCCCGGAATGTATTGCAAGCCCCATGCTTCGTGCAACCCCACACACATCTATTGCACCAAACCTATTGCACCACCCCCTTGTCGCTGGACCCCCTTTTCGGCCAACCCGATCTGAGCCCTCTCTCTCCGGCGGCGCACGCGGGCCCCCCGCGGGGGCCTGGACCTCTGGCGGGCGAGGCGACGGCGCCCCCGCGGGGCCGCGGGAGGGGGGTGGGGCGCTGACGTGGGGGCCGCAGGGCCCCGCGGAGCTGTTCTGTAGGGGAACAGACAGTGACACAAGCACAATGAAAACTCGGAGGTCCGCGCGAATTTCTCGGGTCGGCGCTGGACCGCCCTGGCGGCGCCTCTGGCGCCGGGCCCTGGCGGCGCCTCCGGCGGCGCCTCCGGCGCCGACCCGAGGAATGCGCGCGGACCTCCGAGTTATTATGCTCAGGTCATTGTCTGTTTTCCTGTTTTGGGCCGCTCGCCCCAACCAGGGCGGATAGGCGCCGGGCCGCTTGCTCCGACGGCGAACGCCGCCGAGCCTCGCGGTCGCGGCTCAGAGGGGCCAAGAGCGCGGAGGAGGCGGCGTCGTCGACGAGGCCGATGCGTTCGCCGTCGAACTTCGTGAACTTGGCGCCGATGTCGGCAATGCAATCTCAGCGTCGAGCGAGACGGCGATGCTGAAGCTCTTGAGCTCGACCGCGCTGCGATCGCGCGCCCATCCAAGAATCCGAACTTGAATCTTTCGCCGCCCCAAGGGCCTGGCCGTCGCGGGCCAGGCGGGCGGCGCCTCGCATCAGTTGGCTGCGCGCGCGCCGGCGGGGCCCCAGCGAGAAGCGGGGGAAGGGGGGCGCTGGGCGCGCCAGTCAGCTGCTGGAGGCAGTCGGCGCAGTTCGGGTCGCGGGAGACCGCCCGCGGGGTGGCCCGATCCAGCGGCGGCGGCCGAAGCGCAATGGCGAGCGGGAATGCTCGAGATGATCGCGCGGTCGCCGACGCGCGTGCCGGAACGGAGGGAAGCGCCGCGATCGATCGCGAGGTCGGCCACGCTCTGCTGCGTCGCGGGCGAGCGGGGGGGGCCGAGGGAGGCAGTCGGAGGCGAAAGCGGCGTCGTCGGCCACGCGGAGGCGCGGCAGCGCAGCTCGGTCTCGGCCTCGAGCATGCCGCCGAGCAGAGACCCCCAAAACGGCCGCCGCCGGCAGGCGCTGTTGTCGGGGGCGGGGCGGGCGCGTCGCGGCCTCGGTTGGGCGCGGCCGTTTGTCGGGCGGCAGACCGCGTGGAAGTCCCGCTGGCGACGGAGGTGCGGGGCCCGCGGGTAGTCTCGGCCCGCGCGCGCTCAGGGCGTCGAGCCTTGTCGCGGCCCGTCGAAGGGGCGCCATGGCTGCGAACGCTCACGCTGACGACGGCATCGCGCGTGGTCGCATTGGCGATGGCGACGGCTTGCGCCCGACAAGGGGCGATCGGCTCGCCCGAGACGAAGGGGGGGTGATCGCCAGCTGCGAAAGGGCGAACCGATGGGGCCACCGCGGCAAACCCCCGTCCGCCCCCGAGAACGAGGACCCATTCGGGGCCTGGAACCTGTAAAAGAACATCAACCGCGGGCACGACCGCGCGCCCGCCCGCGCGAGGAGCACAGCCTGTGCACCATGAACTTATTGCGCTGAGATGGCGCGGCGCCACTCCGCGAATCTGGCGAGAACGGCTCGCCCCTTCCGCCCGCGGCCCCTCTCGCGGCGCACGCGGGCGCGGCCGCTCCAGGAGACGCATCGCGCGGGAGAGGCGCGCCCCCATCGCCACCCGTGCTGGCCATCGCTCGGACGTCCGTTTCCTGTGTGTTTTTGTTTGGTTCCGTGCATGTTTTTTCGTCGAGTGATCAAGGGTGCTCCTCGATGGTCCTCGCCGAAGGAGAAACGCACGCGCCCGAGCGATGCCAAGCGCGGGGGCCGCGGGCGGCCGCGAACGCCACTCCGCCGCCCCCGCGCCCGCGAAGGGCGCGGCGGGGGCCGCGCCCCCGCCGCGGCCCCCGCGATGCGGCTGCTCGGGCGCCGCGGGTTACGCTCGGGGGCGGCCGGGTCGCTCCGGCCCCCGCGGCGCCCCGGGGCGCGCGGCGGGCGCGGCGGCGCAGCGGGCCTCTCTGGCCCGCGGGGGCGCGGCGAAGCCGCGGCGGCGCTGCCGAGATAGGGGGGGGGGGCCAGAGGCACAGAGAAGTAGGCGCGCATCCCAGGGCCCCCCATCATGTCCTGGATATTCCGGGTTTTCGCGCCCCCCCCACTTCCCATAGTTCCTTAGATCGTGTCTGCGTGTGTTCCCCCCTTCGCGGCCTGGATCTCAGCGCGAATCTGCCTGGCGGACCCGCCGGGTTCGATTGCGGCAGGGGCGCGCTGGCCCGTCGCGCCGGCGGGCCCGGAGCGCCGCACCCCCTGGCCAACCGCGTCGTTGAGATCGCTGGGGGGGGCCGAGGACCCGCCCAAAGGCGACTTCCACGCCGCCCTCGACATGGAAGACGAGGCGGCCGGCAGGCAAGCCCCCATGGGTTCAGCCATGTCGTCGCAAAGGTAGGCGGCTGCGATCCGCTCCTGGAGATCGTCAGCGACGCAACTGGGGGCGACGACCCACCAGCGATCGACGGCGAAAAGCGCTGGGCCAGGGGCGTGGCCCCACTCGGCGAAGCGCGCGATGTCGGCGATCGGGATCTGGGCTTCGGCGAGCGCGAAAGTCTCGCGCATCCAGTCGATTTGTGTCCACGCACGGCGTTGTTATTCTGCCTGGCGGCGTTGTCCATGACGGGTGCGAATTGACGATGTCCTGCACTGCGCCCGGCTGGCGTTCGGGTTGAACCACTCTTTGAACAAATCGATGAAAGTCGTTGCGGGGAAGCTCGAGGAGATCGCCGGCTTGGTTCTGGAAGGCGGCGGCCTGTTCTTGCACGAGGCGTCGAAGAGAGGCGCAGAGGCCGACTGCGATGCCATAGACGCAGCGCCGGCCGTCATCTCCTCTTGGACGGGGCCGGGTGCGCTGCAACAATATCTTCGTCCAGGAAGAAAACAACCGCGGGTCGGCCGCATCATCGACGCGCGGGCCCCGCGGGTCAACTTCTCCAGCGAGTGGGTCGGGAAACGCAGTGCGAGTTGGAAGCTGAGTTGCGGCAACTTGGCGCGGTACTTCTTGAGGAGGGAGTGCGGCGGGCCCCCCCCCCACTGTCCTGAAGTGTTATCCGAGAAAGCACGGGCAAGCAAGTCTGGCTGAGCGTGCTGGCGATGCTGCGAAAGGTCGCCGGCATCCCTGGTAGTGGCGGTTGCCGGGCGTTTTGCCCCCGCAACGGTAAAGCGTCGCGCATGGGCCTCGCCGCGGACAGTTGAGCAAGCACGCGACGAGAAGCGCCCCCGCGACCAGGGTGGCGCGTGGCTTGCCGGGCTCCAAAATGGTCGTGGCGGTCGGGGCGGGGCGCGAGATGTCGCGCTTTCTGGCGTCGGCGACGAGAGGCGACTGACGAGGGAACGCCCCTGGAAAATAAGACGTTAATCAGCGCTGCCACCACTGGACCCTCTGTGAGAGGGCGTTGTGACTGTTTGATTTGAATGCTGGAATGGAAGCTGTTCGACGACGTGCCAATGTCGGTCTGATGAGCGGAGCTAGAACGCACTGCCGCAAGGCGTAGAAACTCCAGCCGCCGACGCTGACCACGGCGCTGGATATGGGAGTTCGGAGCGCGGGTCGGCGAGACTGCAATATGGAAGGCAGCATGCAAGGCCAGCGCTGTGAGAAGGAGAAGCTGGAAAGGCTGCGGAATGTTGCGGGCCCCTGGCTGCGGCAGCTACGCATTGGAAGCTGACCTCGGTCCTGAGGTCTCCATGAAACCGCACGGCGGCACGGGGACTTGAGCCGACACTGTTACAGAAAGGCGCGGGGGAGGAGGAGGGGGCGGTTTAGAAGGCATCCGATAATCATGAGGTTGAAAGGCCAGCCGTTGTCAAAATGCACGTCTCGCCTGGGGGCCGCGCATATTCGCATTCAACCTGTTCCACAAACGCAAGGATGGAGGGCCGGTGACAATCAGAGCGCATCTCTCGCCATACCGCCGCGCACATATGTTTGAAACGCTTCCGATACTTCCAACGATGGGTCGCTTGTCGGTTTGAACATGCGATGTCCGCTTTCGCGCAGCGCACCTTCGCATGAACTTCTCGACGGCTACAAGGGTGGATGGCTGGCGGCGCTACTAACTCCGATCATCGCCCCAACACCGCGCACATTCGTTTCGAAAACGTCCAACAACTACGAGGGCGGAAACCGACCCGTTTGCAAAATGCGGACTCCACCAAAGACATATTCAACTTGAAAGCACGCGGCCCGAAATACCATTGCACGCAACGATTACACGGATGAGCGGCCCTTCCTTCTCAACGCGGGGCTCTCGCTTGAGACGTTCGCAAGCTGCATGAGCAGAGGCTTGGGGCATGCGCCCTTTAACTGCACAGGTGGGCGGCGCATCCCATGCTTAACAAAACTATCGGTGGACACGTCCTGTAACTTCGACCACGCAGTGGAGGCCAGTCCACGAGAAACCTTCAACATGAAACCCAACCCTGAGACCCCAGAACGTCTACTGACTTGTGGGATGGGAACGCCACGTTTTCCATAGCAGAACCATCGAGACTCAAGAAATCCAGGGCGCCCTGGAGACAAGCAGGGTGTTTCTTGGCATGGGTTTCCACTGCAACTCCGATCCTACCTCTTCGCGCTCTTTGGCTGCGAGGAGGGAGGGCGGATCCTTTACAAGATGGCGCCTCTCGCCGAAAGGGCCAGCCTACCGGGCGCCGCTGCCACTCCAAAAGGGGGGTGCAACCGCGCTGGACAAGAACGCACCCAGGAGCCACCGCGACACCACTGTGCTCGCGCAGCAGGGTCGGGCGGGCGGGGAAAAACGCATCCCGCCAGCGGGACGGCCAGGCGGGAGGCGAATCGTAACCACCTGCGGCGAGAACGCGCTCGCGGGCGCGAAGGGTGGGGGTTCGCCTCAGCTGAATATAGCCGTCCCGCAGCACTGGGGACAAGCAAGAAGAGTAGCCATAAACGGGCCACGGTGCCCCGCCGCGACTTCTCCCCGCGCTAAAGAGCAGCCCAGAGCGCCCACTAGAAGTCGCGTCGAGGCTGGGCCCGCGCTTACGCAGGGCACAACCGTCGACTGGCGCAGGCCCAGGCCAGGCGGTGGGGTGAGCGCGACTAAGTCCGAAGACGAGGACGAGGCCTCCTGCGAAGAGGACCGACGATGGGGCAGCTCGCCTGCAGGCGTCGGGCTGCCCCCTGCACGGCGGCCTTGCAGCCGGTCAAACTGCCCCTCCGCGCGGACTTGTCAGGAAGAGACTTGGGACGGGACAGAATACTACAGCAGTCCTGGGTTTGCTCCGGTACCCTCCTCCTCCTCCTCCTCCTCCTCCACTTTCCTCTCCTCCTCCTCCCCCTCCTCCCCCCCTCCTCCTCCTCCTCCTCCTCCTCCTCCTCCTCCTCCTCCTCCTCCTCCTCCTCCTCCTCCTCCTCCTCCTCCTCCTCCTCTTATTCTTATTATTAGTTTTCCTTTTCTTCTTCTTCTTTTTCTCCCTCCTCCTCCACAAGTGCACAATCTGAATACTACTCTCCTCGCTCCCGTGATGACGTCCGGAAGATGCCGGGTCCCCCTCCGCGCACTGTCTTTACACAGAGGATTCCCAGGAACTGGGTTTTCGCTGGGGATTTTGTCCAAAATGTTGCTCCCACTGAAGCGCTACATAAAGTTCTGCGCCGATGGTTGTTCCAAATCGTGCACCCGCTGCAGCGCGTGCGTTTTCGGTCTATCCAAAAAGGCCCCTAAAATGCCCCCCCGAAAGAATCATCGGAAGTGATTGCAGATTCGGTGTCGATTCGTTCATTTTTGTTGGCCGCGGAAGCCCCACCCTCCACTTTGGGGCGTCGTCGCTTTCAGGAAGTCAAGCGAGAGCCCCGTCTCTGCTTCATCATCCTCATCCTCATCCTCATCCTCATCCTCATCCTCCTCCTCCTCCTCCTCCTCCTCCTCCTCATCATCATCATCATCATCCTCATCCTCATCCTCGTCCTCATCATCATCACCATCACCATCATCATAATCTGCGTCGCCATCATCACCACCATCAGCATCCCCATCATCCCCACCATCACCACCAACAACACCAGCCCGACCCATGACCTAGAAGGGAAAGAATATGCCCTGGGCGGGAAGGCACTCCCTGGACCCTGCAACTGCCCTTGGGGCCCGCTTTTCATCGCGCACCTGCTTCCCAACACTCACATGTTGTTGGGTCCTACATTTAGGTCGGGCGATGTAAAACAATTCAAACATGGCCAAAAAATATTTAAAACAATCGTCCCCATACTTTGTTTTGACTACTTTGCATATCCCTCCTGTAGAGAGACGTGCCCGACTTAATCCTATGTTTGAATCCGCAGCGCCGCGCGTTTTCTCTCCTTTCCATCCCGCCTCTCTCTCCTTCTCCTGCTTCGGGGGAGACCAAGAGGGGGGCGTCCAAGAGGGGGGGCGCAGACCATGGCCGGCGACACGTGCGCGGCCCAAGGGGGGGGGTCAGGGACGTATCGAAATCAGAAGAGGCGCCATGAAATCTGAGGAAACATCATTGGCCCACGACATGATACCCATCCCCCCTAGTCATCACCCCCATCTTGGCCGCCCCTGGCTGCTGTCGCAGCGCCACAGGTCGAGCCCGGCGCCTCCACCCCAGGCACGCACGCGAGGCTTGCGGCGGCGGGCCGGCGGGCTCGAGGTATGCCGAGCCCACGCCGGAGCCAGGCCATTGCAGAATGGGGGGGGGGGAGGGGAGAGCTCTCGCACTCTCTGTCTCTAAAGCCGCCTCCATTTCTTTTCCTTATGAATAATGTCTCCCTGATGCACCCCGAGGCCAGTTGTAGGGCGGGCCGGGCGTACCACTTACGACCCTTAAGCTTAAAAAGTGGCAACAGACTCACCGATGAAGGGCGGGTGGTTTCGAAATGTGGCTCTCGCCTTAGCGCCGCGCACATTCGTTTCAAACATGTGCAAGAGCTTCACGGATTGAGGATCACCCATTTTCCAAATGCGGCTCGCCTTTAAGCCTTAGCGCCGCGCACATTCGTTCTAAAAATGTGCAAGAGTTTCACGGATTGAGGATCACCAGTTTTCATGGCTCTCGCCTGAGCGCTGCGCACATTCGTTCTAAACATGTGCAAGAGCTTCACGGATTGAGGGCGGCTCCTTTTAAACATGTGGCACTCGACTTAGCGCCGCGCGCATTCGTTCACAATTTCCAAGTGTTTCACTGATTTCCACGATCGACGCTGCGTTTTGGAAGGATTCTGGATTTTGCGGGCGCAACAGCTACGTTGATTCGCGGTGTTGCAATCCTAAGAATTGCGTTCTGGCACGGACGCAGCAGTCAGGTTGATCCGTGGCGTTAGAATCCCGAGAACGGTTGTCTTCTGGTCTTCAAACGGTTGTCTTCCAACGAGGCAGATCCCTCAATAGAAATGAACCGTTGTATTGGGCCTATGAAGAGGAATCTTGGAGGGAGGGTGTATTCCAACGTCGTTGATAGCTCTTGGGTTTACACTGGTCCTCCTCCTTCTCCGCCCCCTCCTCCTCCTCCTCCTCCTCCCCATCATCATCATCATCATCACCATCATCATCCAATAGTGTGGGAACTACCCATGGGATGTGTACCGTGGTGGACTGGCGTCATGCACAGAGAAGCAGGAAGACGGACGTGCACAAGAGAGGGAACGACAACACGGCGATGACCCTCGTGAGGAAAGAAACGGGGAGGAGAAGGAGGAGGAGGACGAGGGGGAGGAGAGAGAGAAAGAGGAGGAGGGGAGAAGGACGATGAGCAGGAGGAAGAGGAGGAGGAGGAGGAGGAGGAGGAGGAGGAGGAGGAGCAGGAGGAGGAGGAGGAGGTAGAGACGGCTCCTCCCCACCCCGACCTCTCCTGGCTCCGTAAGCCCCGCGCCCGAATGCGCACGAGCAGCGGCCTCCAAGGGGTAAACGCCTCAGAGCTCTCCCCATGCCTGGCACACTCAAAAGGAAGATCCTGGTGGGCTCCACGCTCTCTGCGCCCAACTCGCACGCGTCGAAACTGCAAGCCTGGCCGCCTGCGAGAGAACCCGACCAGGCAGGCTCGGGGATCTTCCGACTGGCCGGCGAGTGCGGCCCCGCGGGCAGCTCGGGGTGCTCCATCGGAGCCTGGCGCCTACTGCCGAGCACGCGCGAACGAACCCAATAGAGGTGCGCAGCAGTGCGCTGGCCAGGTCTATATATGGTCCCGTTCGGGGCCTCCCCGAGACGGCACTCCCCATCAAAAACTCGCTGGAACGAACTGCTCTGGGAAACAGCTTCTTCTTGAGTGGCGGCCTCCAGCGAGCTCTTCTGAACGTCTCGCACGAGAGGCCAGCGATCATTCCCCATACCTTCCTGGCAGGAGTGAAAGCCAACAGAGCTTGCAGTGCACTCCTCGAAGACAAATCGCCAGCTTTAGGACCGTTGGCAACGTCTATACTGAGCACTGTGATGGGAAGCTCTCTTTCCTGCGTGCACGTCCTACCGCCGCCGCCGCTGTCCACAGAGAAGTGTTGGACATAAAACACAGGCGTGGGGAGGAGGCATGGGAACGGGGTGGGTTTCTGGGACGTGTGCCGCGCGAAACTCGGTGGCGACACGTGCAACAGGCGAGAGCTCCTCCTCCTCCTCCTCCTCCTCCTCCTCCTCCTCCACCTCCTCCTCCACCTCCTCCTCCTCCTCCTCCTCCTCGCCTCGACTCACAGCATTTCAACTTCGGCACCCTCGCGCGGATCGTGGCCTCATAGGGAGCTGCACCTACGGCCCCAATGGGTGCGTTTGCACCCCCACGTTTCGCGACCCACCCACGGCCTCATCGTGCGCGACCGCGTGCCGCCGCCTCTCCCATGCCGGCACACCCCGTCACACTTTCCGTGACCCCAAAAGAAATTCCACCTGTGGCCCCAGTGGCCGCCTCTGCATGCCGCCGCCCCACCGCTTGCGGCATACCCCTCACGCGCTTGGTGCCCCCGTAGGAAATTCCACCTGCCCGCATGTCCCAAACCGCATATGTCGGCACACCCCTAACATGGAGCATGCCCCAAAAGGGCTTCAGCGCCCCCGCGAGGTTTGCCCCGCCGCCCACATGTCCTCACTGCCCCGCCGGGCGCGAGCTGCATGCAAAACTGGGAGAAGTGCCGCATGCGTGCCTGCGTCCATGTCGACGCGCCCCTCACGCGCTTCGCGGCCCCACAGGGGGCTCCACTGACGGCCCCCAGTGGCAGCGCCAGCATGCGTGCCCGCGATCCTGTCGGCATACCCCTCACACCCCTCGTGACCCCAGCGGGAGCTCCGCCAGAGGCCCCAATGGCGGCGCCCGCGCGGCTCAAGTGGCATCCATCTTGTGGCACGCGATCTAGAAGGAGGATCCACATCGCACGCCATTCGCAGCTTGAGCGCCTCTCTCGTTCGCATCACCTGCCTTGCGTCACTCGCAGCTGCAGATGGTTCGGCCCTTCGTCGGGACTGCACCATGAACCGCATCACGAGAGCCGACCAAGGTGAAACGGTTGTCCTGCGAGCGCGGTTGAAACCCTGCCGACCGATTGCGACTGCGCGGTCCCAGCGAGAGAAACATCGATACGAAGTCACCCTAGAAGCGTATCGGCGCCATGTGGTGGAGAAGAAAAGGACGAGGCCGACGAGGCGGGGCAGATCACAGCAGCAATATAAGCGATCGCAGCTGGAAGCGGGCGGCGTGGCCAACAAAATGACGCCAGGATATGGAGAAGGAGGAGGAGGACTAGTGTAAACCGAAAACCATCAACGATGCTGCAACAAACCCTCCCTCCAAGCTGCCTCTTCAAAGGTCCCTACAAAGATATAATTTCACTAAGGGAAGTGCCCTGTTGGAAGACAACCGTTCGGAAATCCTGAGCCGTGCCAGGACACCATTCCTGGGACTTCAACGCCGAGAATCAGCCTCACTGTTGCGTCCTAGCGATCCTGAATCATGCCAGAACGCAATTTCTGCGAATCGGCGTGGCTGCTGCGGCCTGCCAGGACTACGTCGTGTCAAAACACCAGTTCTGGGACGCCAGCCATAAGAACCCTTGGAACTGCTGTAAACTCGTACGACGAATGTGCGCGGCGCTAAGGCGAGAACCACATGTTGAAAACCGCCCGCCCTCAACCCGTTAAGCCCGGGCACACTTTTAAAACGAATGCACGCGGCGCTAAGGCAAGTGCCACATTTGAAAAACAGCCCACCCTCCATACGTGAAGATGTTGCAAATCCCACAAAGCTTCACGATCATAAGTGGTGAGAGAGTCTCGAGCGACATGCCTGGCCCACCCTACGTCACGAGCGCGACTGGGAAGAGTTACTCATAAAGGAGTGGAAGAGGAGGATGACGCCGGCGACGACGAGAGGAGAGCGCAAGGATAAAGCCCCGGAATGTGCCACTCCAGACTTTCGCTAGCAAAATTACTCCGACGGTAGGGCCCCACATGAGAATCTGTTTAGCTTACCCTTTGCCCTTTCCTCCTCCCCCTGGCGGACACCCTCTCCTCTCGCCCACTGCACTGCCCTCTCTTCCCCCTTCTATTTCTCTTCCTCCTCCTCTTTCTCCTCCTCCTCCTCCTCCTCCTCCTCCTCCTCCTCCTCTTCCTCCTCCTCCTCCTCCTCTCGGCCCACCTCCTCCTCGTCGTCGGCCTCCCCCATGCCCCTTCCCTCCTCATCCCCCTGCCTTTTCTCCATGTGCACCTCCCCTTCCCCCTCGTCGGGGCAAGCAAATCCATTTTCCTCAGCGCCGTCGCCGCCTCGGCCAGCGCACGCGCGTGTGCCGACGGCTAGATCGCGAAGCCGTCGGGACAAACCTTCGGGCTGGGCCGTAGGCTCCCGCTCGAGACTTCCTCCATATTCAAGTCTCAAGAGCCCAAAAGTGACGACAGTTGCACGTTGCGGATGACCCGCTCGGATTCGAACATGAAGTGCGGGCCCCATAGGGAGGGGGCTCCCGCGTGAGACTTCCTCACAATTCACTCACAGACGAGGCTCCCGCCTGATACTTCCTCCATTTCAAGCCTCAAGAGCCCAAAAGTGACGACAATTACACGTTGCGGATGACCCGCTCGGATTCACACATGAAGTGCGGGCCCCATAGGGAGGGGGCTCCCGCCTGAGACTTCCTTGCAATTCACTCACAGACGAGGCTTCCGCTCGAGACTTCCTCCATATTCAACTAGAACCACGCGCGCGCTTCGCGCGCGCTTAGGTTCTAGCTAGGAGGCGAGCTTGAGTCAACGAAAGTCGCAGGGAAGGGGGCAGGGGGAAGAAGGCCAGAGAGCGCTGAAGGATACAAATACTGGAACCCTCTTGTGATTTTGTGGGGGGCCTCGTCCGGCCGCTCGCTGGGAGTTTGACGTAGCTTCTCGGGAGCCTCTGAACCTGTCGGGGGCCTCCTGGAAGCAGGTTCGAAGCATTTTGGGGGCCGATTTGGGGCTTCTCGGGGCCTCCTTTGGGCCTCTTGGGGGTCTCCTGGGGCCTCTTGAGGGGCCTCCTTGGGGCCTCCTGGCGGCCTCTTGGGGCGGAAGGCTCGAGCTTGCGGTTCGTGGTCCCCCTCTGGGCCCCCTCTTGGGCCCGTCTTGGGGCCCTCTTGGGCCATCTTGGGCGCCTCTTGGGCCGTCTTGGGGCCCTCTTGGGCTGTCCTGGGGCCCTCTTGGAAGCTTCTTGGGCCGTCTTGGGGCGGTCTTGGGCGCCTCTTGGGCCGTCCTGTAACGTCGGAAAGCCCAAAAGGCGACTTTGTGAAAAATGTACGTTTTACGAAGGGAATGGGCCAATTTTTGCGTCTAGGGGCCCTCTTGGGACGCATGTTGGAGGCTTCTTGGGGCGTCTTGGGGGCGTCCTTGGACGTCTGGGGTCTCCTGGGGCCTCTTGAGGGGCCTCCTGGGGGCCTCCTGGCGGCCTCTTGGGGCGGAAGGCTCGAGCTTGCGGTTCGTGGTCCCCCTCTGGGCCCCCTCTTGGGCCCGTCTTGGGGCCCTCTTGGGCCATCTTGGGCGCCTCTTGGGCCGTCTTGGGGCCCTCTTGGGCTGTCCTGGGGCCCTCTTGGAAGCTTCTTGGGCCGTCTTGGGGCGGTCTTGGGCGCCTCTTGGGCCGTCCTGTAACGTCGGAAAGCCCAAAAGGCGACTTTGTGAAAAAGTTACGTTTTACGAAGGGAATGGGTCAATTTTTGCGTCTAGGGGCCTTCTTGGGACGCATGTTGGAGGCTTCTTGGGGCGTCTTGGGGGCGTCCTTGGACGTCTGGGGTCTCCTGGGGCCTCTTGAGGGGCCTCCTGGGGGCCTCCTGGCGGCCTCTTGGGGCGGAAGGCTCGAGCTTGCGGTTCGTGGTCCCCCTCTGGGCCCCCTCTTGGGCCCGTCTTGGGGCCCTCTTGGGCCATCTTGGGCGCCTCTTGGGCCGTCTTGGGGCCCTCTTGGGCTGTCCTGGGGCCCTCTTGGAAGCTTCTTGGGCCGTCTTGGGGCGGTCTTGGGCGCCTCTTGGGCCGTCCTGTAACGTCGGAAAGCCCAAAAGACAACTTTGTTGAAAATGTACGTTTTACGAAGGGAATGGGCCAATTTTTGCGTCTAGGGGCCCTCTTGGGACGCATGTTGGAGGCTTCTTGGGGCCTCTTGGGGGCGTCCTTGGACGTCTGGAGGCCATCTTCAGCATCTCGGAGCCCTCTTGGAGGCCTCTTGGAAGTTTCTTGGGCCGTCTTGGGCGCTTCTGGGGCCGTCTTGTCTGACCGGGGAGGCCTCCGGCAAGCCCCGACGAGCCTCCGGGCCCCCCGGGGCGCACATTTGTGGTCGAGGTCCCGGCCCCGGGCCCCCGGACCCGGTGCGCCGTTATATGTATAATCTCAAGAGCCCCAAAGTGACGACAGTTACACGTTGCGGATGACCCGCTCGGATTCCTCCCGCCTGATACTTCCTCCATATTCAGGCCTCAAGAGCCCAAAAGTGACGACAGTTACACGTTGCGGATGACCCGCTCGGATTCAAACATGAAGTGCGGGCCCCATAAGGAGAAGACTCCCGCCTGAGACTTCCTCGCAATTCACTCACAGACGAGGCTCCCGCTCGAGACTTCCTCCATATTCAAATCTCAAGAGCCCAAAAGTGACGACAGTTGCACGTTGCGGATGACCCGCTCGGATTCAAACATGAAGTGCGGGCCCCATAGGGAGGGGGCTCCCGCCTGAGACTTAATTCACTCACAGACGAGGCTCCCGCCTGATACTTCCTCCATATTCAGGCCTCAAGAGCCCAACAGTGACGACTGCTACACGTTGCGGATGACCCGCTCGGATTCAAACATGAAGTGCGGGCCCCATAGGGAGAAGGCTCCCGCCTGAGACTTCCTCGCAATTCACTCACAGACGAGGCTCTCAAGAGCCCAAAAGTGACGACAGTTGCACGTTGCGGATGACCCGCTCGGATTCAAACATGAAGTGCTGGCCCCATAGGGAGGGGGCTCCCGCCTGAGACTTCCTCACAATTCACTCACAGACGAGGCTCCCGCTCGAGACTTCCTCCATTTTCAGGCCTCAAGAGCCCAAAAGTGACGACAGTTACACGTTGAGGATGACCCGCTCGGATTCAAACATGAAGTGCGGGCCCCATAGGGAGAAGGCTCCCGCCTGAGACTTCCTCGCAATTCACTCACAGACGAGGCTCCCGCCTGATACTTCCTCCATATTCAGGCCTCAAGTCAGCGAGTAGTGATGATGATGATGATGATGATGATGATCGTTCGATGCCGATGATGGTGAGTGATCGTTGGATGGTGATGGTGATGCTGATGGTGATGATGATGATGAGTGGGGAGTGATGGTGATGGTGATGATGATGCGGAGGAGGAAGCAAAGAGGAGCAGAGGAGAGGGAGGAGGAGGAGGAGGAGGAGGAGAGATCCTGCGCGGAGGGTGTGCAGAGAAAACAAGAACCCCACTTAGGATGTGGAGAAAAAAACCTTGCTCCGCCGACATCCGCTCCTCCACCTCCCCTCTACTCCACCTCCCTTCTGCCCTCCTCTCCCCCTCCTCCGCGCCCCCTCCTCCCCTCTCCCTCGCCTCCCACTCCCTGCCTCATCTCTCCGCCCCGCCGCCCGATCCCCACTGCCCTTGTCCCCCCTCGGACCGATGGTCGAGAGCTGGCAGTGTTGTGGAGAATGTCGCTGACGATGAGAAGGCGCGACATCTTGAGTGTCATCTCCGTCTCCAGGATCGTGAGCGCCTGGCGAGGAGAGGAAAGATGATGAGGAAATACGTCAACTTTTTTCCGAAGCTGATCTCGGGCCCACTGCTCGCCCAAATCGACAACATCATCCCTAACCGTATCGCGGAACATCCGTTTGATTATGTGCCCCCTCCCTGCTGTGCGTCCTCACTGCTTTAAATCAAACCGTATGTCGAACTGGGTCGTCTACATGCATTCACATGTAGATATACATGTGTATATGAGCACCGATGTAATACCGCTGTGTTGCACATGTGTATATATAGCATGTACAACACGGCATGACGCGTGCATGTGCATGGCTGTCTACAAATGAATATGGTATGCGCATGTGCTCACAAGTTTGTCTGAATCCGCCGACCCTGCTGGCGCGTATGAGGCTGAGTCTTGGGTGGTCCACGGGTGGTCCTAGGAGACGATTTCCATCCCAAACCTCCCCAATGCCCTGCGGCCACCTGGAGCTCTCCAAAACGGCTGGCCCGACATAAGTCACCCCAGGTCGCAGTCGAGCCGAAGAGAAGCCCCGTCCCATTGACCCCTCGCCTTTCAGGAAAAGAGGGGTGGTCCAGGGTTTGGCCCGGGGAAAGGTCCCAAAGGGGGTCCCAGGGGAGTGTCTCCGGGTTGGTGCGCCCCCCCGCCCCCTCCTGCTCCCCCCCCCCCTCCCCGAAGCGACTCGGGCGACCTTGGGCCACTTCGATCAGTTTTGGGCCACATGGGCCCGCTGGAGCCCCCTCGTGGCAAACCTCGGCGCGGTTGGCAGTCTCGCGGGCCGTCTTCGAGATCCCGGAAGCGGACCAAAGAGACACACATCGGCTGAACCCCTAGAAAATGCAGTGCCATGTTGACACTATCGCCGCATCGGTCGCGAGAGCGTCCAAGACGGCCCAGGAAACCCCAAACACAAGCCCCTGATGGCCCAATGGGGCCCCCAAGCGGTTACCCTCGTCAAGGATCTGGCTCGAGTAGATCCTTTCCCCCATCAGCTCCACCTCATCCCCCTCTTTCTCCTCCTCCTCCTTCTCCTCTTCCTCCAAATCACTTGTTCTAAATAACTCCTCCCTGTCGCACCCCGAGGCCAGTCGGAAGGGCGGGCCGGGCGTTTCGCTTTAGACTTACTTACCCTTTATCATCCTGGAGCTTACGACGTGGCAATGATTTCACGACTGGTGGGCGGGTGGCCTTCAAAATGTAACTCCCGCTTTAGCGCCGCGCGCATCCGCCTAGAACACTTGCAAGAGCTTCACGGATTGAGGGCGGGTGGTTTTCACTATGTGGTTCACGCCTTGGCGCTGTAAACACTTGTAAGGGCTTCACGGATTGAGGGCGAGGGGGGGTCAAAATGTTGCTGTCGCCTTGGCACCACGCACATTAGTTTAAACAACTGCAAGGGCTTAACAGATTGAGGGTGGGTCGTTTTCAAAACGTTGTTCTTGCCTTAGCGCCGCGCGCACATTAAAAGATCGCAAACGCTTCGCGGATTGAGGGCAGCTCTTTGTAAACATTTGGCTTTCGCCTGAGCGCCGCGCACATGTTAAACGTTTCACGGATTCCCATGGCTAGTGTATATAAATAACCTTTTGGAAGGACTCAAGATTGTCAGGGCGCAACTGTTACGATGATTCGCGGTTCTGAAGTCCTTGGAACGGCGTACTGGCACGATGCAGGAGCGTCAAACCACAACAGTCCAGTTGACTCGTGGCGTTGGAATCCCGGAAATAATGCTCTGGCGCATCTCAGGATCTTCAAACGGTGGCCCCCAACGGGGCACTTCCCTCAGAGGAAATGAATCCTTCTAGGGGCCTAAGAAGAGGGAGCCTGGAGGGAAGCTTGATTCAAACATCGTTGATGCCTCTTGGGTTTATATGGTCCTCCTCCTCTTCCTCTTCCTTTTCCTCCTCCTCGTCTTCCTCTTCAAAGCTCCCTGCCAAGCCCCCCTCTCCGAAGCAAATATGGACGCACTCCAATGCCTCTGAGGACTCCAATGCCTCTGAGGATGCTGCATGTGCAGAAGTACTATGGCGAAAAATACGCCTCCTGGGCGGTAGTTCAGTGCTCTGGTGGGGCACCGGGATTGGCAACCAGATTGATCGCGGTGAAATGCTGGCGATGGCGATGATGAAAACAATAGAAGTCATGAAAGAAGAACCAACCAGATGCAGCGCGTGAACTCTGCTGTGCTGGAGGTGCCCCCAACCACGTAGCGCCCCGTGCAACATAATTGGGTCAAAAAGTCTGTCTCCCACCAGGGCGCCATGTGCTGTAGAAAAATAGAGAAACTGCAGCAGCATACGATTCCATCATATTCAATCCACCACCGTGCCCTGAGACACGATTTGGTGTGTCCTCAAGTCCCTTCGAATTCTCTGTAATGGGTTCTGAAAATGTCGAATGGCAATGCCATTCGACATTTTCAGAACTAGGCTGTAAGTCTTCTTCGGAGCTTCCTTTTTCTGAGCTGTAGGTCGGAGGTCTTCTGGATGCATGTGAGGACATCTTTGAGAAAGCGTGATTCGTCGCCGCTTTGCTATGGAAGACCCCCCCCTTTCCCTCCGGATCCCAGGGGTCCCCCCGCCGCCTCCCGAAAATCCCCTCCTCCTTTCACGAACCCCCCCCTTTCCGGTACGAAACCCCTCCCCGCCAATCCCCCAAACCCCCCACAACACCACGGGGTTCACCACCAGTTCGAACCTCCCCCCTCCACCTTCCCGAAAACCGACGGGGCTTCACTACCGGTTTGAACCCCCCCGCCCCCACCCCAAGAAAACCTGGAGAGATCACTATATGTATGAATCTTATTATAATTCTCTACAAAAGGACTCCCATTGTAATCCCCCACAAAAAATACATTGTAATCCGCCACAAAATAAATCCGTTTGTAATCCGCCACAAAAGCAATCCATATACCATACACCACAGAAGGAGTCAATTTGCAATCCGCCACAAAGAAATTCAAATTGTAATTCGCCACAAGAGGGATCCAATCGTAGTCCGCCACACAAGGAATCCATGTGTAACCCAGCACACAAAGGAATCAATTTGCATTCCAAAACCAAACGAATACATTTGTAATCCGCCACAAAACGAATACATGTGTAATCCGCCACAAATGGAATACATTTATTATCCGCCACACAAAGAATCCACTTGTAACCCGCCACGAAGGGAATCAACGTGCACTCCGACACATATTAATCCGCCACCAAAAAATTGATGTATAATCCGCCACAAACGAAGCAACTAATAATCCGCCACACCTGGAATCCATTTGTAATCCGCAGCAAAAGAATCCATCTGAAATCCGCCACAGAGGAAATAACTTGAAATCCGCTACGAAGGGAATCAATGTGCACCCCGCTGCAAAAGAAATGCCATATTCTTCCGCCACAAAAGAATACCCGGGCGACGTACCCAACCCTTGCGCAATGCGGGACATTAGTACATCAGGATTGCTACAACGGGGGCGATGACGTAACATAGACGCCAGTGAATTTGCGACAAAAAATCGGAAGGCTCGCAGGCCCCCGATCAAGATATAAGGGCCACGTAATAACAAATCACCCCCGTTGGCTGTGCCATGCACCCGTTGCACCCAACGTATCCCACAGCAGCTCTTCAGAGCCCCCGCGGGATACCTGTAGGCGCAACGCTATGGCCATCGCCCGGCAGATGGTCTGTTTCACGACTCACCCCCGTTGTCTGTGCCATGCGCCCGTTGCGCCCAAAGTATCCCGCAGCAGCTCTCCAGAGCCCCCCAGGGACGGCGAGGTCTCGCTCAAGCCCCCGCGGTGCCGCACTCCGCTGGACTCAGCACCAGCCGTCGAAAGTGGCAACAGTGTCGCAGATCGCAGCCCCCCAGGGACGGCGAGATCTCGCTCAGGTCCCCGCGGTGCCTCAGTCCGCTGGACACAGCCGCAGCCCCCGAAACCCGAAAGTGGCGACAATGTCGCAGATCGCACCCCCCCCAGGGACGGCGAGGTCTCGCTCAGGTCCCCGCGGTGCCTTACTCTGCTGGACCCAGCAGCAGCCGTCGAAAGTGGCGACAGTGTCGCAGATCGCAGCCCCCCCCCCCCCCAGGGACGGCGAGGTCTCGCTCAGGTCCCCGCGGTGCCTCACTTTGCTGGACCCACCAGCAGCCGTCGAAAGTGGCGACAGTGTCGCAGATCGCAGTCCCCCCAGGGACGGCGAGGTCTCGCTCAGGTCCCCGCGGTGCCTCAGTCCGCTTGACCCAACAGCAGACATCGAAAGTGGCGATAGTGTCGCACATCGCAGCCCCCCCCCACGGACGGCGAGGTCTCGCTCAGGTCCCCGCGGTGCCTCACCCCGCTGGACCCAACAGCAGGCCCCCGAAAGTGGCGACAATGTCGCAGATCGCAGCCCCCCCAGGGACGGCGAGGTCTCGCTCAGGTCCCCGCGGTGCCTTACTCTGCTGGACCCAGCAGCAGCCGTCGAAAGCGACAGTGTCGCAGATCGCAGCCCCCCGGGGACGGCGAGGTCTCGCTCAGGTCCCCGCGGTGCCTCACTTTGCTGGACCCACCAGCAGCCGTCGAAAGTGGCAGCAGTATCGCAGATCGCATCCTCCCCAGGGACGGCGAGGTTTCGCTCAGGCCCCCGCGGTGCCTCATCCCGCTGGACCCAGCAGCAGCCATCGAAAATGGCGACAGTGTCGCAGATCGCAGCCCCCCCCCCCAGGGACGGCGAAGTCTCGCTCACGTCCCCGCGGTGCCTCACTCCGCTGGACCCAGCACCAGCCGTCGAAAGTGGCGACAATGTCGCAGATCGCAGCCCCCCAGGCACGGCGAGGTCTCGCTCAGGTCCTCGCGGTGCCTCACTCTGCTGGACCCACCAGCAACCCTCGAAAGTGGCGACAGTGCCGCAGATCGCAGCACCCCCAGGGACGGCGAGGTTTCGCTCAGGTCCCCGCGGTGCCTTACCCCGCTGGACCCAGCGCCAGCCGTCGAAAGTGGCGACAGTGTCGCAGATCGCAGTCCCCCCAGGGACGGCGAGGTCTCGCTCAGGCCCCCGTGGTGCCTCACTCCGCTGGACCTTCCAGCAACCCTCGAACGTGAGGACAGTGTCGCAGATCGCAACCCCCCCCCAAGGGACGGCAAGGTCTCGCTCAGGTCACCGCGGTGCCTCACCCCGCTGGAACCAACAGCAGCCCCCGAAAGTGGCGACAGTGTCGCAGATCGCACACCCCCCAGGGACGGCGAGGTCTCGCTCACGTCCCGCGGTGCCTCACCCCGCTGGACCCAGCACCAGCCCCCGAAAGTGAGGACAGTGTCGCAGATCGGAGTCCCCCAAGGACGGCGAGGTCTCGCTCAGGTCCCCGCGGTGCCTCACTCCGCTGGACCCACGAGCAGCCCTCGAAAGTGGCGACAATGTCGCAGATCGCAGCCCCCCAAGGACGGCGAGGTCTCGCTCAAGTCCCCGCGGTTCCTCACTCCGCAGGACCCACCAGCAGCCCTCGAAAGTGGCGACCGTGTCACAGGTCGCAGCCCGTTGGCAAGATGTACAGACAAGAGGTACCGCAGCCAGGATGCCCACACACAGACACACACACACACACACACACGAGGTACGCGCAAAGCAAGAGGAGACAAGACGGAAGCGGGAGACGGGAGGCGGGAGGAGGAGGAGGAGGAGGAGGAGGACTGGAGACCACAGTGCCCTATTCAAAACGAATGCCCAACCAAGGAGGGTTGGGAAATACATCTGTCATCTGCCACGAAAGAAATTAACTTGCAATCCGCCTCGAAAGAAATCCATTTGCCCCCCCCAACTAAAGGAATCGTTGATAGTAAACTCTCACAAAAGGGAATACTACTATAGTACTCTACACAAGGAAGTATGTTGTTGTCCCCACAAGGATAATCCGATTGCAAGCTGTCACAAAAAGACATTAAATTGCAATCTCCCACAAACAGGAACCCGATTGCATCCTCCACAAAGGAATCCGATCGTACATTTTCCCAGGCAAAATCATGATGTAACCCTCAACAAACGAATATGATTGAAATCCCACAGAAAGCCAAATTCAATTACACCCCTTTCACAGACGCAATCCTATTGCAACCTCCCACAGAAGGGATCGCACTGCAATCCTTTACGAAAGGAATCTTATTGTAGCCCTCCAGGAAAATCCGATTGTAAACTCTCACAGAAAGAACCCGATTGGAATCCCACTGTACCTCTGCCCATTATTCCATTGTCACACTGTCCCCACTGTCTCACTGTCCTTCTGCCCCCGCCACCGTCGTCGTCGTCGTGGTCCCCGTCGCTGTCGCGGTCGTCGTCGTCGTCGTCGTCGTTGTCGTCGTCGTCGCCGTCGTCTTCGTCGTCGTGGTCAGCGTCGGCGTCGACGTCCTCGTCGTCGTCGTCGTTCTCGGCTCGGCGTCGGCGTCGGCGACGGCGTCGTCGTCGTCGTCGTTGTGGACATGATATCCCGCGGGTGGAAAAGAACTGCTTCGCCCTGACCCACGTGTGGGCCAAGCAAGACTGGCGGATGCAAAAACTGCTGCAGCAATGTTCCGATAGCACCGTCCTCGGACATGAAATCGCTTCCCGTCGAGACTGTCGCGGATGGCCCCGCGCCGAGCCCCCCCCCATAATGCGCTTGGAGTTCTGATGAGCACTGGGATTGGCATTCTGCCAGGCGCCCAAGAACTTCTCCCATTCTGCCCGCGGGGGGGGCCCGACCGCCAATGAGCGCCCGCCGCGCGTGCTTTGGTCGATCAGCCAGATGCCGCGAGCGCGCCGCGACGTAGAGCTCGGTCTGCAGAGCGCCGTTGTCCCTTACCTAATGCAACAGCAATCCTCCGAGCAAGGCAATCAGCTGAATCCGCCAGCCACTTATCTGGCCACGAAGCGGCGCTGACGAAATGTCGGCAGCGCCTTCGCGCTGGCGACCAGAACCCAGGGGCCCTCGGCCCTCGAAGGGCAACAGGGCAGATCCATGCCGGGGCGGGAAGCGACTGCGCGGTCGACGACTGACGCCACGGAGGCGCAGACGCCTGGAAGAATCTCACGCCCATCTGAATCGAGCGAGATGGCTGCGGATTGACGCAAAGCAGGGGCAGGGGGCCGAAGCGAGGCGGCACCTCGCATCGACCCAGCATCCCCACGACACCTGGCCCATGAGCCGGACGGGATGGCAAGGGGCGGCGCCCCTTCCAGAGCCCCCCCCCCCGGCCCGAGCCCCGAGTGGCCGCCGGCCACCAGCAGGGGGCCCGCTGTTGGAGGCCTGGAAATGGGCACCAACACCAAGACAGAGGGCTGCCTCCACAGGGGGGGGTGATCCTGGATTTCGGTGTTGGTGGTAATATTTCGGTCACCTTGGAAGCCAGAATATTACCACCATCACCGAGATCGAGATCTTCTTCCCTCGGTGGAGGCACACCGCCGATATTGGTGTTGGTGTCAATCTCTAGGCCTGCGACGCTGCCCGCGGCTGAGGACGACCGGGGGCAGCAGAAGGAGCTCTCGGATGCTCCGCCCCAGACTGCTCGGACAGTTCAGGCGCGCCACTGGAGACCTCGCGAGGCCCGTGGAGGGGCCCAGGCTGGAATGCGACCGACCACTGGAGAACTCGGCTATTCTGGGAGGCCTGGAAATGGGCACCAACACCAAGACAGAGGGCTGCCTCCACAGGGGGGAGGTGATCCTAGATTTCGGTGTTGGTGGTAATATTTCGGCCACCTTGGAAGCCAGAATATTACCGCCATCACCGAGATCGGGGTCTTCTTCCCTCGGTGGAGGAACACCGCCGATCTTGGTGTCGGTGTCAACCTCTAGGCCTGCGATATTCCCTGGCTTACCTTGCAAGGACGAAGCGGCTAAGAGGGCGGGGCCCCGGCAGACATTGAGCTCGCCCGCCCGAGGGCCCCCTCCATCGAGCGACTTATCAGAATCGAACGATTCAGCGACAGGCCCCCGACCCTGGCGACCGAAGACTCTTTTTCCCCGGCGCCCTCGGCCTCGGGGCGCGCCTCGGATTGCTCCGACAGGCAGGCGTGCGCGAACAAAGAAGACCACTTAGCAGCCCACTCTTCCACGGCGAGCTGGCGCTGAACTCGACGCTCGGCCCTCGATGGACTGGAGCTTCAACCCTCGGCGGCTTCTCTGCAAGGCCTGGGAATCTGAGGGGGGGCCGCCAAGAGCCCCCAGAATCCCCGCGAGAAGACGCCCCCCCCCCGAACAACGCGTGACCATCCCCAGGCCCGCGCGAGACTTCCACGGAACGGAGGCGACCGGACGGAAGGTGGCGACAAAAGTCAGCACCGCCGACTGAGCGCACAAGAGAAAAGAACCGACCGCGCCCGACCCTACCTTACACGTCGCAGCCCCCTTTGCCTGCACCACCACCACTTGCAAACGGCGCGCGGTTTCAGGCCCCTCTACGCGCCGACGAGCCGCGTCGAAGCCGCCTGCCACTATCCACGGGGGCCGGAGAAACTCGAAGAAACCTGCGACACGCTGACACCTGCCTAAGCTGGCCCCTGAGAGCCCCATATCATTGCGACCGCGTAAACTGATCACTATAAGGCTCTGGCCAACGGCGGACAACTACGGCGAGGAAACCGTCGCAGCACGTCGGATGATGAGGCGCATGCAATCCGCCTGCCGCTGGCCTGGCAGCTGGAAGGCGCCGCGTCTGCAAGTGCCCGCGGGACATGAACAAGTTCCCCCACTCGTTTGGGCGCCCCATCAGCGCCCCCCCTGGCGGCGCCGACTGCAGCTCTCGCTTCGCCTGCCAGCCGAGCTGCGTTGGAGAACCAGCGCAGGCCATGTCCCCGAGCCTCCTCATCATGCGTTATCAAGTCCTCTCATCACGGATGCACACTATACAGCGATAAAAACGTCGCACGTCTGACGCATCAGCCAGCTCCAAAACGCCACCCCCCCCTCCCCTGCGCGCGATGTTGGCATAGAACCATAGAACCAAAGACCATGTTTCCTCTCTTCCGCCTCGGGCGGCGGCCCCCCTTCATTTGGCGTGCCAGGTCGACGAGAGTCGAGAGTTGGCCGTCGCGTCGGCCCGAGGGTCGAAGCCCTTGCCGATGCTCTTGCCCTTCTGCTTCTGGATCTCAGCCATGCACGCGGCCTCCGACAACTCCTCGGCTTCCTGGGCGACCCCCTTCTCCTCCCCCACCAGCAGCCTTGGTACAGGCAGACGCGGCCGCGGACAGCTCGGCAAGGTCGCCACTGGCGGCGGCGCCTGGGGGAGGGGCCCTTTCGCCGCCGGAGACCGCTGCGACTGGCCATCGCTGCCGCTCGCCACTGCCTGGCCATCTGCCCCGCGCCTCTTCTTGGCGAGCCGCTTCTCGATGTCGCGCCTGCCGAACTCCCCCTGTTCGAGCCGCGCTTCCACCTCGGCCTCCGTCGAGGCCGTGGCGCCCCGCGTCGCCTCTCAGGCTCTCGATGCCTCTCAGCGCCTCCGCCTCGCCCCCCATCGCGCCCCATGCTATCTGTCTGCTCGGAAAACGCACTGCACCACTGCACCAGCTGGCCTGGAAGATCGGCTTCGCCTGGCCGAGGCGGCCAGCGCCCGCGCGCCCTCGGCGCGCGCCGCGGCCTGGGCCGCCGACCTGCGGGCGATGGCCGCCTCGGCGGCGGCGCGCCCAGCCTGCGCCCCCTTGCCTTCAGCCAGCTGCGACTGCTTGCGTGGCCGATCCACGCGCGACACTTGTTGACCACGGCGGCAGCCTGCATCTTCGCGAACACCCTCGGCACGACGAGGTGCTTCGACGAGGGGCGGCTCGTCCTGGGGCTGCGCAGTTTCTGCCGTGAGCTTGGCTCCCAGCCGTTGCAGACAACCGCTGAGCTCCTGGCACCCCGTCTCTTTGAGCGCCTGCTGCAATATGGCAGCTACGCCAGGGCCCGCGCCGCGGTGACCGCCCGCGGCATCGTCGCGGCCCTGGCCATCCCTCCTGCAGGCCCCTCGGGGAACCACCAGTTGCTCCCCGTCGCCGCTAGCCAGGTCAAAGCTGACTGATCGCCCCTCCGACGTCGAGCGACCTTTTGTACAGCGGCACACGGAAACTACAACCACGTCGTACGCATCTTGCTTTGACAAGCACTTCGATCTACCCGCGCACTATGCAGTCGGGGCACATGGATCATGGAACCCGGTCCCTGGACGCCGACGCGCCCCGTGACATTGCTTCGAAAACTCCCCCCCTGCTTGAACCGAGACTGAGCGCGAACATGTTGTGTGTAGCGCTCGAAACCCAGTCTCTCCAGTGACCCGCTGAGGCACAGGGGATGGAGGCCAGAAAGCTTGACCCCCAATAGTTGCGGGAGGAGGCTGGGGATGCGCTACAGGTGGCCCCTGTTTAGTGTTATAGCATATCCTTGACAACTTGTGTCTCACACTTGATAATCCACCTGTGTCATTTTGGAGCTGTTGCTATGTCCACCGCCACTCGTAAAATCAGCTGCTGATCGAGACGGGCAAGGCGGCAATAAAAACGTGTGAATGGATGGCGGACTGTGTGACGAGGAGGGCGGCGCAATAGCATACGTTGGCAGGCTCGATGTGGAAGGTCGTAGTTGCGGCTGCGCTGTGCCATCCATCCCATCGGGCGCCACTGGTGGTGTCAGAGAACCGGCGCACGGAATACATTCAGCCGCATGTTTGTGAAATCCTTCACTGGGTGCCCCCACCAGTACTGTTCAAGCGTGCATTTAAACATTGCGATGGATATCCCCAAAAATATGATGCGTAGACGTCGTCGGTGAACGAAAACTCGATCCTGTGTGCACGCGCAGCGTAGCAGAACGGACTGACAGTCTTGGCAAGTTCGAGATACAGTTTGCAATACGCGGCCCCCGTATCGAGATGAGACGAGGAGGCGGTACGGTCGGGAATTTGTGCAGAGCGTGTCGCCACGGCTGCCCTGGCGACACGCTATGCCTTGCGAGCGGATAGCGTGTCGCTCCGCCCCGCGGGGCGGGAAGCTCGGAAAGGCTCGATGCGTGGACGCTGGGGGGCTGGGATGTGGATAGCGTGTTGCACCGAGGCGTTGTGTGCCAGAACCTGCGGAGCGACACGCTATCCAAAAGTCCCCGACCAGAAACCATAAAGCCAGGCTTTCGGAAATGCCAACGACGAGCACCTCCAGGACGAGTCTCGTCTACGAGGCCAGGGCAGCCCGTGGTGTCGACTGCCGCGCTTCCCCAGCCGCCAAACTACCGCCCTATGCGGGAAGAAGGCGGGCCCCGGCAGGCGGCTTGAGCCAAAATGGCTACGGAGTCACTCTTGTCGCCGTCGTCCTCCTTCTCCTCCTCCTCCTCCTCCTCCTCCTCCTCCTCCTCCTCCTCCACCCCCCTCCTCTTCCTTATCCTCCTCCTCCCCCTCCTCCTCCTTCTCGTCCTCCTCCTCCACGTCGTCGTCCTCCTCCTGTTCTTCCTGTCTGAACACTGCTGGTCTCTCTCTCTCTCTCTCTCTCCCTCTCTCTCTACATATAGATACACACGTATGGATTCAAAGCTGCTTCCGCCTCCAGCACTTCCACGGCAGTCACAAGCCTACATCGCCGCTGGTCAGCATGATCAAAAGATGGCATAAGCATAAAACTTTGGAGGTCCGCGCGGATCTCTGGGATCTGCTCTGGACCCCGCTCCATGGTTCGCGGAGCGCGCCAGGGACGGCGCCAGAGGAGCCGCCAGGGGGGCCCAGCTCAGATCCAAGATATCCGCGCGGAACTTCAAAAGTTGATTTTTAATCCCTTGTTTCTTGTTCCAATTCCTCCTCCTCCTCCTCCTCCTCCTCCTTCTCCTCCTCCTCTTCCTCCTCCTGACTCGTAAATGGAATGTGCGGTCTGCCCTGGAAGAGGCAGCAACCAAATCGCCGTGCCCAAGCCTGGGTTATGCACTCGGCGATTTCGACGGCCATGTCGGCGTGGTCCAGGCAGAAGGCCATCCCCTCCAGGACCGTGCACCTGCGCGCGGAGAAAAACAACAATCAGCCCCGCGCGCGAAGAAAAGCCAACCTCTCCCCAAACATGTGGGGAAGCACAACGATCAACACAAAACGCTGCGCCGACGGACCTCGGAAAGGGCGAGAGAGCGGGGAGCACGGAGCTCCCGGTCGGACACGCGCTAATCGGGAGCGGCCAAGAAGGGGGTGTCCAAGAGGGGGGGGTGCAAATCATGACCGGCGGCGTGTGCGCGGCCCAGCGGGGGGGCCAAGGACGTAATAAAATAAGAAGAGGCGCCACGAAATCTGGGGAGATATCATGGCCCACGCCATGATATCCACCCCCCCCTAGTCATCACCCCCCTCTTTTCCGCCCCCGAGCTAACACGATTGACTGCGGATCCGTGGACCTGGCGCGTGCGCGCCAAGTCCACGCGGGCCGGGGAAGGCACCCCCCGAAGCACGGCGCCAGTGCCGCGCGGCCTGAAGGGCGAAAGCGCGCCGAAGCCCACGGGGCACACCGCTGATCCACGCGCCTCGCGCCTGCGCTTCCTCGATCTGGGCCCCTCCGGGGCTGAGGGGCAACGATAGTTAACGGGCGAAGAACGGTATAGGGTAAACTTTTTCGCCGTCGGGGACACCTGCCCCAGCTGGGAAAGTTCATACCCCTACGGTGCCACCGTAAGGGTATAAACTTTCCAGCCGCCCTGGGACAGGAGCACCCGACAGCGAAAAAGTGAATTTTATATCGTTCTTCGCTCGCTGAACGATAGGGGGGGGGACTGGTTCAAGGGGGGGGCATCGACCTGGAATCGGCGTCGGCGACAGGCCTCCGATGGCGAACCCGCACGGGTCTTGGCGGGGTGGGCCATCAGGCCGCCATCGGCGATCAGTGGGCGATTGAGGGTCGATCCCCAGACCCGGCAGAAGCCAACACCCTCCCCCACAAAGTGACGAACGCCGTGCCGTCGGCAGCGAGGCAGACTGGCTGCACCAGCGATAGAACTAAGTGGGGCCACTGAGAGGCGAATTGCTCGGAAGGCGGGAGAGGGGAAAACGGAGGAGAGAGGGGGCACACCAAAAAAATGACGAACACACCACCCCCGACGTGGTGGGGGCAATCGACGCGCGTCACTGCCCGCAAACAGGGCCGCCGGGGCGCGCAGAAGGCACCACCGCCGAGACAGGAGTGCTCCGGGCCTCCTCTGTCCGCACACCTCCCTCGTCCTCCCTCCTCCCTCCTCACCTGCCCCTCCTCTCCTCCTCGTCGTCCTCCTCCTCCTCCTCCTCCTCCTCCTCCTCCGCATCTCTCTCCTCCTCCTCCTCCTCCTCCTCCTCCTCCTCCTCCTCCTCCTCCTCCTCCTCTTCAAACCTTTCTCCTCATAGATAGCTCCTCCCTGCCGCACCCCCAGACGAGTCTTTAGGGCGGGCCGGGCGTTTCGCCTGAGACCTCCTCACCGCTTGTGCTCCTGAAGCTTGCAAGTTGCCGCAAAATCACGGATAGAGGGCGGCTCGATTTCAAAACGGAGCTCTGGCCTTCGCGCCACGCACATTCCCCTGACAAGCTTCCCTTGCGGATGGAGGGCGGCACGTCTTCAGACTGTGGCTCCCGTTTTCGCGCTGCGCACGTTAGTCGTACAAGTTGAAACGGCTTCAAGGATGGAGGGCAATTCCTTTTCAAAATGTGGCTCTCGCAATAGCGCCGCGCACATTCGTCTTGAAAGTATGCAGCATGTTGAAGGATTCGTATGGTTGTAGTCCACGGAGTTGTGGTTTCGCTCGCTGTAGGATTGTCAGGACGCAGCAGTCACGTTGATTCGCGGCGTTGACGTCTTAGGGATGGTGTTCTGATACGATTTAGGACTGTTCGCGGCGCTGCGTTCCCCGAAATTGCGTGTTTTGGTCAACTGGGGGCTCCCAAGGCCCTATACACGCCCAGAGAGCCCCGACTCGCCCCAGGATCGCCGGAAAATCGTCCCAAACGCGTGTAAATGCCTCCACATGGCCCACCACGCTCCCGAGGCGTACCACGCAGGCGCCCCGACGGCCCAGATGGCCCCCGAGAGGCTCCACGAGGTTTCCACGACGATGCTGTGATGCTGCTTGCCGCGGAGTTCCTCTCTTGTTTCCAACCCTCCTATGGTTGGGTACTCGTTTTGAATAGAGCAATGTGGTCGCCCCGTCTTCCTCCTCCTCCTCCTCCTCCTCCTCCTCCTCCTCCTCCCCTCTCCTCCCCTCGTCCTCTCCTGTTTCCTGTGTTCCCCTCTCCTCTTCTCTCTCGTGCCGTCGGGTTTGCGATCTGCGCAACCGTCGCCACTTTCGTGGGCTCCTGGGAGGCCCAGCGGAGGTGGGTCCCACGCGGATCGCCTCGGTAGCTCGCCGCCCCCTGGGGGGCTTGCGATCTGCGCAACTGTCGCCACTTTCGTGGGCTCCTGGGAGGCCCAGCGGAGGTGGGTCCCACGCGGATCACCTCGAGACCTCGCCGCCCCCTGGGGGGCTTGCGATCTGCGCAACTGTCGCCACTTTCGTGGGCTCCTGGGAGGCCCAGCGGAGGTGGGTCCCACGCGGATCACCTCGATAGCTCGCCGCCCCCCTGTGTCAACCCGATATTACGAAGAGGGGTCTTAGAGCGATGAAAACCGCAACATTTGATATCAGCAATGATGTAAATGTATCTGCGAAGATAGGCGATGGTTTGTTGCTCAGCGAGACCTGCAAAAGTATCTACCGATACGCCCAAGCCCGATGGGCCCTGAAACACATTGAGCCCAAATGGATACGAAAGGACATGTTACCTCTCGCCTGAATGTTCGCACACTCTGCCTGCTTGCTGGCATGCTATGCAGCACTGCTTACAGATCAGCACGGACACGATTTATTTCACACTCTTGCACAATTCTTCTGATATGTGCATCTCTGGTCTGAAATCATCTAGACGTGTTAAATCTCACGTAAACTAACTAAGCTGAAACCGAGCGCCTGATGCGCTCTATCCTGAAACCAGGCGGATGGCGCGCTTGAAAAGCGAGCCGGCACTTTCCATATGTGCCTCGTGCTCTCGGGCCTGGTCAGTTGGCTCTTGGCGCTGCAGTGCGAGGCGTGTGTCTCGCAGCACTGCCCTGATGGCACTGCCGTCAGATCGCTTGGTGAATTGATATCCGAGATGCTGGTCAGTCGGAGCCCAAAAGAGAGGCAGCTGGCTGCACTGATCGTCGGCAAAGAATTCGTTACTTATTTCCTCTTCTTAGTAATTCCTTGAGGCCTACCAGGTCTAGCAAAAGGCGCCGCTCAGACGGGAGCTTGGGGTGGCCGCCTTTGTGCATCATATCGCACAAGCTAGCGCAATCTGTGGCCTGAGCAAGCGGCAACAAACTCGGTGGGATATCTTCCGGATGAGCAGCATCCGGCATCTCCAGCGAAGCGAAAACACACCGTGTGATCTGAGCACAGCCTAAAGCGTCTACCCCTGACACCGCCTCAGCTGCCAAAGAAGATCAGCAAACCCTCTTGATGGTGCCCGATCGCCAATCAACGATTCCCGCTCGCGCCTAATCGCCGCACGCCAGCTTGACCTCGGCGACGAACGTCACGTAGCCGGCCTGCGAGCGGATCTTGACCTTCTTGTCCTTGCTGCCCACGATCTCTACGACACCTTCAGGTGGCTCGTCAGCATTAGCCCAGCTGGCGTCGTGGTAGGTGACCAGGCAAAACGGTCCACGTAGCTTCGGGACTTCCAGTCCCACGTCCGCGTGCTTCCGCGCCAGCTTGATGAGCCGATTCGTCTCGAGCAGGTCCTGGATGGTGGGCTTGTTCTGGGTGTGCTGTCGCATGGCCACTCCAGCTGACAGGTCTGGTCGAGTCTGCCATGAGAGCCATCCGAGCGCTCCGAGGGCGGAGCGATTATCCGAAAACTCGGCAGGCGTCGCCTCCGCCGACAGCTCCGTCTTGCGCTCCTTGCTGAGCGCGATCTCCTCGATCGCGTCCGCGAACTCCGTCTGGCGTAGGTGCAAGACCCCTCCTCATCGCGCCACGCCTGCTTGCCACGAAAGGTGAATGGCAAGCCTCTCCAGTCGCCCCACGGCAGGAACTTGTAGAGCCGGTCGTACAGTCTCGGGTACTTGGGCGAGACGCCCAGCAGCAGGTCGTCCACGCGGGCGACCACCACCGCGCACAGCTCCCCGAGCTTGTCGTGCGAATGCTGGCGAAGGCGAAACACGTAGTCACCGAGCTTCTCCTCCACCGCAAGCAAGGTCCTTTTGAGCTTAGCCCATCACTGTCACGGTGCGGTGGCTAGCCCAAAGACTCTCTTGAGGATCTTGATCAACTGCTTCGGGTGCAGCCCAGGTAAGCCTTCGCGAGGCTGAGCCATGCACAACTGCTGGTCGGGCTGCTCGTCGCCTTGCATGAAAGCCACCTCCACGTCCGCTGCGTAAATCTCCAGGTCGAGCCTCTGGCAGATGGTGAAGAACAGCATAGTTGAGTTGCGGGTGACCGTAGGCGCGTCTGTGCGCAGGTCGCCCTGAGCGAGACGCGGGTCCATGTAGCCCCCGACGCAGAGTCGGGCCTTGGCCTTGACCGGCAGCGGGTGCTTGTCAGTCCGCAGCGGCGCGATTCTTGTCCCGGTGCACGAACCGGCTGGGCAAGATGAGGTTGGCCTTGACCATGCCACTGACCGCCTCGGACTCCTCGATGGTGAGCACCTGAAATGATCCGTACTTCTGCCACTCGCTCCACTGCTTGGCCGCCGCCTCTCGGTAGAGCTCCCTGTCAGAGTCCTTGATGGCCCTCCAGCGGATCTCCTCGTCGGCTTGCTTGCCCTTGGTCCTCTCGGTGGCGATGGAGGTCTGCATCGCTTCTCTAGCGCCCTCCGTCTCGGATCCGGCCGCTGCTCCGCCGTCGGGCACGGCCGCCCGATCGCGCGAGGCTGCCCTCGGGGGCGGTCCTCCGGAGCCCGCGTGCTCCTTGGCGGTCTGCAGGCGCTTGCGGGCCGGGCCGAGGTTGCCGCTGTCCGTCCCGTCGAAGGTCGCTCTCCGTCGTCGGAACTCGGCGGGGCCGTAGGGCTGCTCCTCCAAGGCTGACTGAGGTATGTCGGCTCGGTCGGCGGGCAGCACCTCGATCTGCTCCTGGGGCTTCGGGTCCTCAGGAACGTTCAGACACAGGTCGTCGTCGTCTGGGCTGTCGATGAACTTCCGCCACGCCTGCTCCATCTCGTCTGGCCGGACCTCGGGCTGGCCCGGCTCCGGGCGGATGTCCTCCACCAGGGCCTCCTCCTGCTCGAGTGAGTCGCGAGCCCTGTTGAGCTCGGCCACGGCCTGGCCGATCTCGTCTCGGCTGTTCGGGAACCAGACGTCGTCCGGAGCGAGCGCCTTGATGTGCTCTGGGGCCGCCAGCATGGCGCGCCCTCCCAGCGAGACCCAGGTGTTGTTGCCCTGGTGACCGATAACCACGCACGGCCCCCGCCAGATGCCCCTCTTGGCGTTGCGGTTGTGCTGCTCCTTCTGCTCCTTCATCTTGACTTGGCGGAGCATGTAGCACATCTCGCCCACTGACAAAGGTGTGGCCACGGTGCGCGCGCGAGCCAGCATGGCTCGTCTGAGCTGGTCGTCGTTCTGCAACCGCATGAACGACTCGCGCGCCGCCGTCCGAATAGCATATCGGCGGCGAATCTTCTCGTCATTGGCGGCGAGGCTGTGGGCACTGCAATTGGCCGTGTCGCCCACCAGGTCGGCGGGCATCTTGGGATCGCGCCCCAGAACCCGCTGCGGGGGGCTGAAGCGGGCCCGCCTCCTCAGCGAGTTCTTCGCGCCCGACACCATAATGCCCAGCGTCCGCATCTCGCCCTCGCCCCTGATCGACGAGCGCTCGATCGTCCTCGCAGCTAGCTCCTTCCACCAGGCTCCCTGACGTTCCACTCGACCGAGATGCCAGTGGGCCTGTCCAGCGACCGGTAGCTGCACCGTGTCGAAAGACTGGAACAAATCGCTGAGAACGCCGCCGAATCCCCTCTCCATGTCGACGCCGGCCCAGGAGGCCCAGCACCTTTCGAAGGCCGTAGCGAACTCCTGGCTGGCGTGGCGACCGATCAGCGTCGCGAAGTGAAAGGTAGTGGCCAAGTCGACGATGCTGAAGTACCAGTAGCTCTTGCCGTCGACGTCCTTGAGCTCGAAGCAATCGGAGCCCACGTCGTCGCCGAAATCCTGCACGAAGTGGAAGTGCGCTGGTCTCCTTGCGCTCGGGCGCTGCTGCGAGCGGCGCGCTCCGCAGATCAGCCCCTTGACGGCCTGCACGGTGGCCTACTTAGTGCCCTTGAGTCGCAGACTGCGGCCCAAGTCTTCATTGGACGGATGGCCCAAGTTAACGTGGAGTCTCTTGAGCGTGGTCAGCTCGGCTGGCTCGCAGCAGGCTGCTGCTTTCTTTGTGGCAGTGATCGCGCCGACCCCGATCCTGCCGCTCAGCCCACAGTCTCGTCGGCCTTCACGTCGCGAGTGTCGGCGGAGTCGTCTCCGCCGCCCATGGGGTCTGGATCCCCAATAGGCTCGCCCGTCTCTCCCAGGGGCGCGGTATCGTTCGCGCAGGCGGTGGCCTGTTCCTTCAGCTCCGTCGCGATGAAGGGCAACGAGGAAGCGCCGCAGTCCACCTGGTAGGCGCGAGGCCCACCCTGGCGGCGAATGATCTGCTCGACGACGCGCACCACCGCTCGGCAGGACTTGGCTGGATAAACGCCAGACTTCCGCACCGCCATGTTGTCCCCCAGCGTCTGGTCGTGGCGCTTGCGGCTGCAGGTGCGGCGTGGCCGCTCGTACTCCTTATGGGCGACGAGCAACTTGGCGGGGTGCTTGATGAGCCCCCCCGTCTTGTAGCATCGAGCCCCGTACTCGCACATCACCTGGTACACGCGCTTGTCGGCAAGTAGCTCCATCATGATGCGCTGCGTCCAGATCCGGCTGGTGGCCGGGTTCTCGATCATGGCGACGCCGCCTGGATCGAGCTGAGACTTGAAGAGGTCGCGGGCCAAGAAAAGGAATGGCCGTTCCGCGCGCCGCAGCCGCCGCAGCGCCTGCTTGCCCGGCGGCGCGCGGAAGTTGAAGTTTGCAATGTTCGCGTAGTAGGCGCAGGATAGCTCGAGCTCGATCGACGCGAACTTCGGCCTCGATGCGTAGTACCGCTCGCACGTCATCTCGAGGTCCTTCTGCTTGCGGAGGTCCCAGCCGAACTTGCGGTGGATCACCTCCGTGGCTGTCATGTTGCGGCGCACTGCCGCCTCGGTAATACCGCCTTCGCCTCCGAAGACCTGCATGGCGTCCACGCCGTGGCTCTGGACGGCGTAGACCTCCTTGAAGTTCCTCATGTGGCCCGCCACGCCCCGCGCGGCGCTCGTCGCATACTGAGCGAGCGGCTTGAGAGGTCGGGGCGGCCAGTCCGCAGTGAGCACCGCCTGAAAAGCGAAGGCGCTCAGCAAGCCCGTGACCTGGTATACAGAGTAGGCCGACGCGCTTGCCCTTCTTGATGCCTGGCCGCAGGCCCGAGGCTGGCGGCTGGTCCTGGCGGCCGCCGCCGCCTAGGCTCTGTCCTGCGGAGACGCCGCGTCCGTCTCCTGGTCGGTCTCGCCCGCCTTCTGGAAGCCGTGGCCGCCGGTGTCCATCTCGTGCCCCTCGACCGGCCTCGGGCGGCGGTGACCCGCCGAGCTGCCTTGGCTTGCTGAGGCCCGCTGGGTCGTCGCCGCCGGCGTCGCCGACTCGTCGTCCAGGACCACCTCCTCGGCCATCGCCGCCTCGATGGCGGTCTTGGCCTTCTCGGGCTCGGGCGGCTTCACTCCGTGAGCCTTGACCCACCTGGCGAAGCGCGCCAGGAGCGGGCTCGCCCAGCCGTTGTTCAGCTCCAGCACCGCCCACCGCGCGTTGCCCAGGTCGTTCTTGAGCACCCAGCGGTAATCCGCAGTCGGGTACTTGCCGAAGCGCATCTTTTCGTTCCCCGTGATCTGCAAGCTTGGATGAGCCACGTTGCTCGAGGCGCCGCTGACCGCGTCCTCGACCTTCCAGCCCTGCAGGCGCTGCCTGAGTTCCGGCACGGTGGCGTGCTGGTCGAAGTCGATGTCCTTCGCCCAGCGGAACTCCTGGGGCTCGTGCGCGTGCATCTTGCCGAGCCCGGGGATGTCCTGCGCCTTCTTGTCCTGTCCCTGGGCCCTCAGCGCGCGCGGGATGACTCGGAGCTGGTCGCACGTCGCGTCGCGCACATCCAACTCGTAGCTTGCCACCCCCGCCTGTGGGCCCCCCATCCGCATGCTAGAGATCGCCGGCAGGCGGGAAGTACTCGGCGTCGGCGTGTTCGAGTAGCTGGCCTCCCGGTTCGTCGCCCTGGGAGATATCATACATTTCGGCTGCGACGGAGGCATGAGCGCCGGCCGCCGGTTCGTGAAAAGCTGCGGTGGCTGGATCTGCCACGGCACGCGTCGTAAAAGCTGTTGGGGCCTGAGATGAACTCCATTCGGATGGCTGCGGTGATGATGTAGATTGATGACTCCGTGCTGATTGCTGATATCGTAGCTTTGTTTGCTGCTGAAATCGAACGCGTTGTGGCCGAGGGTCGCTGTCTGGTTTAGCTCCTCGCCCAGTATGATCGGTTTGCATGATCTGTGCTGCGCTGGCGGGCGCAGGAAGAACTCCCCATGCCTCATCCTCCGACCCCGACGATGACTGACGCGATGGAATGCATGCGCACATGGCCTGGCGCAATTGCTGCTCGAACAGTTCAGCGCTATCGAGCTCGTCGCAGTCAGTCTCCGACTGAGACTCGTCGGCCTCCGAGACGACCCCTTGGTCGCAGCGCTCGGGCGCTGCCAGCTTGGCAGCGCTGGCCACGGCTGTCTCAGCGTGGTAAGTCGCAAAAGGATGCAGCCGGATCTCGGTCTCGGTGTCCGAGACGTCCGACACGTGCTTGCACCTTGGCGCGACGCCTGTAATCTCGAGCGTCGGGTGTCCGGCGCGGCCCAGGCCCATCTGGATGCCGTGCTCGTTGACGGACTTGATGTCCAGCTTGTTGCCAGCCGCGTGGTAGAGAATGTCCAATTCGCTGTGGGCCTGGCGGCTGAACAGTCCCGGCACGGCGCTGCGCACGATGCTCACACGCACGGTGAAGGCCTTGCCGTTCACCGAGCAGGGAATCAGCGCCGACTTGCGGCTGTGCACAAGCTTGGACGCTCCGGAGCGGAGAGACTCCTTCTTCGGGCACTCGATCGGCTGGATGTTGAAGGCCGCCAGCTTCTTCTTGATATCGTTGTACCAGTCCAGGCCGCCGACGCAACGCGAGCAGGCGGTGTCGAAAGTCAGCTCGCCGCCCGACTCCTCGAGTAGGTCTTCGACGCTGATGTAGATGTGCGCCGAACCCGTCGCGGCCATGAGGCATTGGTTGTCCTTGTTGGTGTAGAACGAGGCGGCCGCCACCTCCTCGGGCACGTTGGCCTGCTGGCGCATGTTCGTCCAGTCGATGTCGTGCAGCGCGCTGCCGAAGGTGACCTTCCTCCGGTCTCGCGCCGCTCTCAGCTGCTCGTGCTGGTAGACCGCCGCGACCGTCATCTCCGCGACGTGGGGCTCCTGCGCGTCGCCGGCCCCGTCGTTCGTAGTCAGGTTCGTAGTGTGACTTCCCTTTCGAGGGATGTCGGCCCTCGCGTTGGGTTCGTTCTTCTTGGGGCACTGCGGGCCGCCGCGCCAGTGGCCCTTCTGGCCACGAGCTCCACATTGCGTCCTCGCCTTCATCTCGGCGATCTTGGCGTCGCCCTTATTCGGCGGGCGCCCGCCGTCTCGCTTGGCGAAGTAGCCGCGCGCCTGCTTGGCCTCCTTTAGCTTGTCCTTGGCGCGCACCATCTTCTTGGTGAAGGAAGCCACCTGCTCCTCCGCCTCGTCTATCACGTCCTGTAGATCGTCCCGCAAGTCGTCGCCGTAGCCTTCGGAGCTGTCGGTGGACGCGCCGTCGTTCTCGGCCTCGTCGTAGGCCTCCGTGGCGCACACCTTCTTGTGGTCCTTTTCTGTGACCTCCGTAGCCGCCTTTGTCGTGGTGATGCTCCTCGTGGTCGTCCACGACCGATGCTTTGGGCGAATTGATCATGAGCTGCTCCTGGATCTTCGTCGGATTGAACTTGTTGCCCACGCCGTTGAGCACGCTCGCCGCGTGCTCCGGTGGCAAGCGGACGCCCTTGATGTACAGGTCGGCCAAGACCTCGTCGGGCACCTCTATGTCTTTGGCCTTCAGTTTCGTCGCAATGCCTCTGAAGCGATTTCTGAAATGGCGGATCTCCTCGAACTTGTGCCGGATGCACGCCGGCTTCACGAATGTCCCCAGGAGCGCTGGTAACTCCAGTACCTCGATCTCGGGAAAGCGCTTCCCGAGGCCCTCCAAGAAAACCTCCACCGAACCGTCGCCCTTGATGGTCTCTAGGTCGAGCTCCTCGCACGCCTCCTCGGCCTTGCCCTTGAGGCTGGCCAAAAGCGTCGCGCCCTGCTTGGGCAGCTTCATCTCGGTGCCAATCTGCCAGACGGCGACCTCCCGGCGGAACTTCATTATCGTCTTGTTCGTGCCGTCGAAGACGGGTACGGGAATCTTGCCCCCGCTGTTCTTGTCCTCGCCGCTGGCTGCAGCGGCTTCTCCAATAGTCGCCATGCTTGCGGCAACTCCGAATGAGAGGTATCAATCGCAATCACGAGCTTGTAGTGCGCCTGCGTATTGACTCTGCGAAGTCGCGCACGTTGCCGCGGTCGAGTTAGCCCCTGCTACCAATGCAGACCCGATATTGCGAAGAGGGGTCTTAGAGCGATGGAAACCGCAAGGTTTGATATCAGCAATGATGTAAATGTGTATGCGAAGATAGGCGACGGTTTGTTGATCAGCGAGACCTGCAAAGGTATCTACCGATACGCCCAAGCTCAAGGGCCCTGCAACGAATTGAGCCCAAATGGATACGGAAGGACATGTTACCTCTCGCCTGAATGTTCGTACACTCTGCTTGCTTGCTGGCATGCTATGCTACACTGCTTACAGATCAGCACGGACACCATATATTTCACACCCTGGGGGGCTTGCGATCTGCGCAACTGTCGCCACGTTCGTGGGCTCCTGGGAGGCCCAGCGGAGGTGGGTCCCACGCGGATCACCTCGAGACCTCGCCGCCCCCTGGGGGTCATGCGATCTGCGCGACTGTCGCAACTTTCGTGCGCTCCTGGGAGGCCCAGAGGAGGTGGGTCCCACGCGGATCACCTCGAGACCTCGCCGCCCCCTGGGGGGCTTGCGATCTGCGCAACTGTCTCCACTGTCGTGGGCTCCTGGAAGGCCCAGCGGAGGTGGGTCTCACGCCGATCACCTCGAGACCTCGCCGCCCCCTGGGGGGCTTGCGATCTGCGCAACTGTCGCCACTTCCGTGGGCTCCTGGGAGGCCCTGCGGAGGTGGGTCCCACGCGGATCACCTCGAGACCTCGCCGCCCCCTGGGGGCTTGCGATCTGCGCAACTGTCGCCACTTCCGTGGGCTCCTGGGAGGCCCAGCGGAGGTGGGTCCCACGCGGATCACCTCGAGACCTCGCCGCCTCCTGGGGGCTTGCGATCTGCGCAACTGTCCCCACTTCCGTGGGCTCCTGGGAGGCCCAGCGGAGGTAACTGTCGCCACTTTCGTGGGTTCCTGGGAGGCCCAGCGGAGGTGGGTCCCACGCAGATCACCTCGAGACCTCGCCGCCCCCTGGGGGGCTTGCGACCTGCGCAACTGTCGCCATTTTCGTGGGCTTCTGGGAGGCCCAGCGGGGGTGGGTCCCACGCGGACCACCTCGGTAGCTCGCCGCCCCCTGGGGGGCCTGCGATCTGCGCAACTGTCGCCACTTTCGTGGGCTCCTGGGAGGCCCAGCGGAGGCGGGTCCCACGCGGATCACCTCGAGACCTCGCGGTGCCCTTGGGGCTGCGATCTGCGCAACTGTCGCCATGTTCGTGGGCTCCTGGGGGGCCCAGCGGAGGTGGGTCCCACGCGGATCACCTCGAGACCTCGCCGCCCCCTGGGGGGCTTGCGATCTGCGCAACTGTCGCCACTTTCGTGGGCTCCTGGGAGGCCCAGCGGAGGTGGGTCCCACGCAGATCACCTCGAGACCTCGCCGCCCCCTGGGGGGGCTTGCGACCTGCGCAACTGTCGCCATTTTCGTGGGCTTCTGGGAGGCCCAGCGGAGGTGGGTCCCACGCGGATCACCTCGGTAGCTCGCCGCCCCCTGGGGGGCTTGCGATCTGCGCAATTGTCTCCACTGTCGTGGGCTCCTGGGGGGCCCAGCGGAGGTTGGTCCCACGCGGATCACCTCGAGACCTCGCCGCCCCCTGGGAAGCTTGCGATCTGCGCAACTGTCGCCATGTTCGTGGGCTCCTGGGAGGCCTAGCGGAGGTGGGTCCCACGCGGATCACCTCGGTGCCTCGCGGTGCCCTGGGGGCTTGCGATCTGCGCAACTGTCGCCACTTTCGTGGGCTCCTGGGAGGCCCAGCGGAGGTGGGTCTCACGCGGATGACCTCGAGACCTCGCGGTGCCCTGGGGGCTGCGATCTGCGCAACTGTCGCCACTTTCGTGGGCTCCTGGGAGGCCCAGCGGAGGTACGTCCCACGCGGATCACCTCGAGACCTCGCGGTGCCCTGGGGGTTGCGATCTGCGCAACTGTCGCCACTTTCGTGGGCTCCTGGGAGGCCCAGCGGAGGAAGGTCCCACGCAGATCACCTCGAGATCTCGCGGTGCCCTAGGGGCTGCGATCTGCGCAACTGTCGCCACTTTCGTTGGCTCCCGGGAGGCCCAGCGGAGGTGGGTCCCACGCGAGTCACCTCGAGACCTCGCGGTGCCCTGGGGTCTGTGATCTGCGCAACTGTCTCCACGTTCGTGGGCTCCTGGGAGGCCTAGCGGAGGTGGTCCCACGCGGATCACCTCGAGACCTCGCGGTGCCCTGGGGGCTGCGATCTGCGCAACTGTCGCCACTTTCGTGGGCTCCTGGGAGGCCCAGCGGAGGTGGGTCCCACGCGGATCACCTCGAGACCTCGCGGTGCCCTGGGGGCTGCGATCTGCGCAACTGTCGCCACTTTCGTGGGCTCCTGGGAGGCCCAGCGGAGGTGGGTCCCACGCGGATCACCTCGAGACCTCGCGGTGCCCTGGGGGCTGCGATCTGCGCAACTGTCGCCACTTTCGTGGGCTCCTGGGAGGCCCAGCGGAGGTGGGTCCCACGCGGATCACCTCGAGACCTCGCGGTGCCCTGGGGGCTGCGATCTGCGCAACTGTCGCCACTTTCGTGGGCTCCTGGGAGGCCCAGCGGAGGTACGTCCCACGCGGATCACCTCGAGACCTCGCGGTGCCCTGGGGGCTGCGATCTGCGCAATTGTCGCCACTTTCGTGGGCTCCTGGGAGGCCCAGCGGAGGTGGGTCCCACGCGGATCACCTCGAGACCTCGCGGTGCCCTGGGGGCTGCGATCTGCGCAACTGTCGCCACTTTCGTGGGCTCCTGGGAGGCCCAGCGGAGGTGGGTCCCACGCGGATCACCTCGAGACCTCGCGGTGCCCTGGGGGCTGCGATCTGCGCAACTGTCGCCACTTTCGTGGGCTCCTGGGAGGCCCAGCGGAGGTGGGTCCCACGCGGATCACCTCGAGACCTCGCGGTGCCCTGGGGGCTGCGATCTGCGCAACTGTCGCCACTTTCGTGGGCTCCTGGGAGGCCCAGCGGAGGTGGGTCCTACGCGGACCACCTCGAGACCTCGCGGTGCCCTGGGGGCTGCGATCTGCGCAACTGTCGCCACTTTCGTGGGCTCCTGGGAGGCCCAGCGGAGGTGGGTCTCACGCGGATCACCTCGAGACCTCGCGGTGCCCTGGGGGCTGCGATCTGCGCAACTGTCGCCACTTTCGTGTGCTCCTGGGAGGCCCAGCGGAGGTGGGTCCCACGCGGATCACCTCGAGACCTCGCGTTGTCCTGGCGGGCTGCGATCTGCGCAACTGTCGCCACGTTCGTGGGCTCCTGGGAGGCCCAGCAGAGTTACGCCTTACGAGTTGCCGCTGCTCTTCTTTCTGCGCTCTTCTGAGTTCACTGATGGGTGCTCTTCTTCCGCACTGCGGGTTTTTCAGCATGTCCGTCAGCATTGAGTGGTCCCGAATGTAACCACCACATGTATAGAATGGGTTGGGTACGTCGCAGGGTAATTTGTGTGTAACAGGACGTACTAGAGATGCAACGGCCAGCGCTGCACATGAGCTGTTACCTTGGGCTGCAGCCCGCTGGAATTGCTGCTGCCATGGGCGGCAGAGTCACACAACTACTCGAGCAGTAATAATCTGTGCACACGGCACTGGAGTGATCAGTCCTGGAGTGCTGTCCTGAACGGTTGTTCAATTTCCCGTTTGTTCTTGGTTGTTCCTGTTGGATTCAACCTTTTCGGCCTACTGACGCTCCACAGCAGCCCCAAAGGGCGAAAGCTCGCCCCAAGACGATTTCAGAAGCCCCCTCCAGGGCGCCACACTGACCAAGAGGCCCCAAAGACGCCACAGGAGACTTGCAGGACAGCCCCAAGAAGGCACCACATCGCTAAAACATCACTGCCAGACGCTCATCAAGCCTTCCAGGTGGCACCACCACTAATGACGACGATGACGACGACGACGATGACGACGACGACGCGCGAAAGAAGCACAGTACGGCGGATGAGCAGGACATGGGATGCAACTGGCACTCGGTGATGGGACGGCGTTGCGGATCGGCAGGAGTGTCTCAGGACGTCTGGGGGGAAGCTTTTGGGGGCCTCTTGGCGGCCTCCTGGCGCTTCCTGGGGGCCTCTTGGTGACTTCTTGGAACCTCTTGGGGGCCTCTTGGGAGCCGCTTGGGACCTCTTGGGGGCCTCAAGGGGCGGACAGCTCGAAATGTCGGTTCGTGTTCCTCCTCTGGGGTCCCTCTTGAGGCGTTCTTGGGGCCCTCTTGGGCTGCTTTGGAAGTCTCTCGGGCCGTCTGGGAGGCCTGTTAGGCCGTCTCGGTGCCCTTGGGGGCCTCTAGGGCCGTGTCGGGGCGATATTCGGGGCCTCCGAGACCGTCTTGGAGCGTCGAGAAGCCGAAAAGGCAGAAACGCGAAAAACCTTCGGAAAATGAATGATTACTGCCTCTTGGGGCCCTTTTGAGAGTGCTCTTGGAGACCCCTTGGGCCGTGTTGGAAGCGTTCTGTGCCGTCTGGAGGTCACCTTGGGCGTGTTAGAACGATATTCAGCGGCGCTGGGCCCCCTTTGAGGCCTCTTGGGGCCCTTTTCATGTGCTTGGGGGCGGTCTTGGGGGCGCCCCTCGCGGCCCGGTCCCGCCAAGCGCGCTCGGGGCCCGGGCCCGGCAAACGACAACGGCGAGGCTATCGACACGCCAAATGCGCGCCAATCTCCAGCCGACGCGCCAGATGCGCGTTGACCGGACGAGCAGAAGTGGAATGGAAGCGCCAAACACGCCCCATATTTCAGATGATCAGTTGCGGTGAACGCCATGGAAGCATGCAGACGCTGTAACACACGATGAAATCAATTCAATGTATGGACCCCAACAGTAGGCAAGAGGTTTGAAGATCACGGGAGTGTTTCCCCAGCTCATCACGACCTCAGACAAACCTTCAGCTCGGATCAAAAACTTCGTAGTTAGCGTCAGCGGTGAGTCACACTTGTAATGCCAATACGACAAGTACTGACCGTCGTCTGTATCGCGGTCTTTCAACCGCCGCAGGCGCAGCATAACTCCGAAGCGGTGAAGCCCCTGTCGTCATATCTGGCCCCCGCCGCAAGCGCAGCACATGTCCTGTGCAGAAAAATCTTCGGAGTCGTAATAGAATGCGTAGGAGCAATATTCTGCTTGCTTGTCCCAATCTTTACACGAATTAGAAGCAAGATCAAATGCGCCCTCTTCGGCGGTGTCGACGCACGGATCTTCTTCTAGTACCATCCCCGAGCAAGCGCAACACATATCGACGGCCGTAAAATCATCGTCGTCCCATTCATAGCAACTTATTTCCAACACGTCTTCAGAATACCCATTGTACCACTGACAAGGTTGATTGTTACTGTTGAGATTGCTGACACAGTCGCAGGTGCAGTTGTGGTCGATCATCGGCACGTCAAGTGGCGATCCTTCTTCTACGCCTCCGTACAAAATGCTGCCGTAAAGGCTGACCGACAGCTGAGAGGTGTCCAAGCCGTCAACGAGAACAATCGCATCCTTCACGCTCGAGCTGAAACTTGCCCCGCTTACGACTGGAACGACACGTCGCTCTAGAAAAAATAATTGCTGGGGGGAGAACTCTCGGAACAATATTCTCGTGCATGCCATGACTGAGCCCTGGTGGAGCTCCATCTGCACATCGTCGATTGTGCTGCTCGGGCTGTAATCCAGGATTGTCTGAAGGACCAGATCCTTCAAGTGTCTGGTCACGTCGGACTGTTGAGCAATCGAAAGGTCATCCAGGTCCATGCCGTCGATTAGGATGGTAAACTCAATCGCAGCTGTCTCGCTACCTCCAGAGCAAGCGCAGCACATCTCACTAGCTGTGAAATCGTCGTCGTCGGCACTACAATTTACAGTCTGTCCAGCGTCTAAATAGGATTGCAATTCTCTGCAACCGCGGCCATTCGCATCTACAGAGCCCAGAGAATACGCATTATGGCAAGGGTTGTAGAAGGATCCACCCCCACATGCACAACACTGCACTGTGGCAACGAATGTTTCGTCGTCGTTGTCGTGGCACAAATCAAAATTGGTTCCATTCGGACACTTCTTCGTGGCATTGACAGGAACGGTGTCCTCACAGCTGACAGTTCCATTGCTAGCAGTCGTCGAAAGCGTCTCCCCAACATAGTCTGCCCCGTCCTCGCTGTACCATGGGTGAACATGTCGGCAAGTACCGTCGCAATCTGTAAACACGCACTTGGCGGGGCACTCGGTGAGCGAGCTGGCTTCCGTGCACTGGCATGCGCTGGGACAGAAAGACTTGATGGACGTGCCCTCGACTGGATTGCACAAGTCTAAATTGAGGAGAGAAGCGATCTCATACGAAGCGAGAAACTCGCAGCCGGTCAGACCGCGGGGGTGCGGAACGCCTGGCGCGATCTCCCAATTGCTCGTGGTCGCCAGCATCCTGAAGAACCAACCAAGCGTGATGGAGTCCAAGATTACCTCTGCTTGTCGTTCCGAAGGAGAGATGCCGACGTAGTCTTCTTTGACGACGTTCCTCACGCCGTCTTCGAACCCTGGTCTGGAGTACAAGTATTGGAAGAGGCCTTGCACGTAACGAAACCATGCGAGATTCTCTCGCGGCATGTCCGTGCAGTCGTTAGTCCACTCGTCCCAGCACTCTGCAGAGCTCTTCACATTGTATTTGCCACCTCCGCAAATGCAGCACATCTCAGACGCGGTGAAGTCACCGTCGTCTCGCTCTGCGAAGACACCGTACTCCCAGACGCCGGCCGCCGTTGCGCAGATCTGGTCGTTGCGGCCGATGTTTGCGGTCATAATTCTTTCGTACTCCGCGCAGTCAAAGAAGTATCTGTCGAAAACTTCAACGCCATGGTCGTCGCGGTTGGAGCTGGAACAGTTGCCTGGGAAGGTGAACTGGGCGACGTCGAAATCAGTGCACTGCGTGAACCGAGGCCAGTTCGGCTGCGCCATGTCGAACCGGAACCTGATCTCATTCTCTGCCGCCCGAAACGTCGAGCACTGCGTGGGGCACCCGAAGCCCGGGGTCCCGAAGAAGCCGACCCGGCCGGAGCCGGTGGTCAGGAAGGTGGCGTCGCACTCGCAGGTCTTGGGGCAGAGCGCCCTCAGCTGGTACATGTGCTGGTCCGAGCACATCTTCAGCGGCACCTCCGAGCAGTTGGTGAGGTCACTGATGCCCGTCACCAGGCGCAGCTCCATGGTCGCCGCGGCCACATTGAGGTTCTCGGCCAGGTCCTCGCACGGCAGCGACGCGGCCGCGTCCGCGACGCTCCACGACGACATCTGGATGATCCGCTTGAAGCTGTCGTCGTTGGCCACGGCCGCCGCGAGGGACGGCGCCCTCGGCTCGAATACGGCCCTCGAGGAATCCACGCTGGAATGGGCGAACATCTCCTCTGTGATGTCGGTCTCCTCCCAGTGGTAATTCTGCGGGTCGAGGAGGGGAGGCTGCGCCACCCCAGCCACGGTGTACTCGGACTGGGTCCACTCCGTCCGGGACGGCGTCTTGGCAACGTGGACCAGGCCTGTGGCCGGGTTCACGGTGTAGATGAAGTCTGTCTGGCCCTGGCACATGATCATCTCAGCCTGTCGCAGCTGCCAGAACACGAGGGGGTCCATCCACAGATACAGGAGGACGAGCACGAGAAAGGCCCCGCCAATTTTCAGCATGGAGTTGATCACCGAAAGCTGGGTCCCTCCCCTGGCGTTCCGTGTCATCAGCGGCAGTGGCTCCAGATTGTTGACCAGGATCTTGACCCTCCGCGGCACGAAGATATCAAAGATGCACTCGTCGAAATCGAGCACAAAGGCCAGCGCCACACCGTTCAGGATCAGTTCGGTCAGGCTGATGGTGTGTGCCAGCCACTTGGCGCCCACCCACCAAAGGACCCCAGCGAGTATAATTTTCGGGCAGCACACGAGAAGGCAAACCGCGTAGAAGCGGCCGTACCAGATCCTTGTCCAGCGGACCACCTTCATGATCGATATCAGGTTGGAGTGCGCCAGCTCGTCCTCGCCGTGGTCCTGCTCGATCAATGACCGCAGAAAGGTCCCCGACTTCTGGTAGAGCTGCGACGTCCTGCTAGACTCGGTCATCTTCGCGCACGCGTCTTCGGTCGTCGTCTTGCTCTTCGTCTTCACCACCCCGTTCTCCTTGTCGTCGTCGCTGTCGGAGTCCTGCAGGTCCGCAAGGAACAGCCGCGAGCTCCTCCTGCTCCTCAGGATGCCCTTCAGGCCCCGAAAGATGGTGACGGTGTTGTTGATGTCCCTCAGGACGGTGGACGCCCACAGGAACTGGATGAGCATGACCAGGGTCTCGGCCAGCCAGGCCTGCTCCACGCTGAACTTCGAGATGTTCGAGTACAGGTCCTGCCAGGAGAGCCCAGAATCGAATCGATAAGTCGGATCGGCGATCGAAATGAATCGGATCGGCGGAAATCGGCAGCCGAGTCGGGAAAAGTCGAATCGGCAGACATCGGCAGGCTAAAAGGCCTCCAATAAGAAATCAGAGCCCAAGTCGGAATCTCAAGTCGAATCGAATCGGAATCGGAAGCCATCGAAATCGAATCGAATCGAATCGGAGGGATCGAAACGAGCCCTGTCCTGCTGCCCGCCAGCCAAGTGGAGCTTGGCCTCCTGCGTGCACACCTGCGACGCCATGGACCGCTGAGACACCCTGTCCGCGTAGTCCGCGTGGTGCGCGGCGCCGAGCCGGAACTGCAGCAGGCCCTGGAGGACCTCGGGGGAAATCGCCTGGTCGTCTTCCAGCATCACCTCGACGATGTAGACGAACGCAACCTGCAGGCAGATGTTCATCAGCCAGCAGACGCTCACCAGAACGGAGCACGAGGGCCCGACGGCGGGGATGAGGACGAAAAACATCGAGTCCCAGACGGAAGAGTTCGAGCGGTACATGCCGCCCTTGTCCAGCATGCTGGCGGTGACCGCGATAAGCTTGCCCTCGCGCATCGTGTTCTCGCCCTCGTCGCTGTCCGAGCTGAGGGTCGACATCATGGTGGGCACCGGAGGAGGAGGAGGAGGAGGAGGAGGGAGGAGGGAGGAGGAGGAGGAGGAGGAGGAAGAATAGGAGAAGGAGGAGGGGGAGGAGGAGAAGGAGGACGAGGAGGAGGAGGAGGAGGAGGGCGGAGGAGGAGGAGGAGGAGGAGGAGGAGGAGGAGGAGGTGGGCACCGCGACCATGCCCAGCGCTTCGCCCGCCATGGGGCCCAGGTGCGGCGCCGCGCGCGGCGTCCCGCTGGGCGACGCGGCACTGCTGGCGCCGTTCTCGCCCGCGCTCCTGCCGATCACGCTCGGCCCAGGCGCCTTCGACCCGCTCCTCGCGGAGGGGCTGACGGCCAGGTCGTCTGGCGCGTCGATGTCGAAGGTGTGCTCACCTTCACTGTCGCTCTGCAGTCGGTTGTTCGGCTCGTCGTCTTCCTCCGTCTCCTCGGTCCCCGGGATGCGGAATGGGTTGGTCTTCGCATCGCCGTACGCCGACGTGGCCTGGGACTCGGTGCTGTCCCTGACGCTGAAACGCATGGATGTGCCGCGGGCGAGGGGAGTCGCATCGCCGTACGCCGACGTGGTGTTCTGGGAGTCGGTGCTGTCCTTGAGGCTGAAAGGCATGGCTGTGCCGTGGGCGCTGTCCAGGGTGTTTTTCCTCCCCAGCGTCGTGGTCGAGCCCCTGCCGGAGCGATGCATCGCGGACGTCCGCGACCTGTCAAGGCTGCTCGACGTGCCGTCACGCTTGATCTTCTTGACCTTGTCCTTGAGCTTGGTCAGGTGCTCCTTCAGCTTGGTGTTGGTCTGCTCGACGATGCTCATGATGTCCGCCCGGTTGGCGACGGTCTGGTTGCGAACCCTGACGAGCTCCTCCTCCTGTGACTTTATTATCTGCTGCTGAGCTTTCAACTGGCTGTCGAATGACCGCACGACGACCTCGAGGACCTCGGCCACCTGGTTGCCAGACAATGGCAATGCGGTCTTGAGCGCGGCGATGAGGCTGGTCAGGTTCGGATCCTGGCCGGCACTCGTCTCGGAGTCTTGCATTTCTGGCCACTCTTGCCGCGCGCCCGGGCTGTCCGCCGCCATGGCTGGAACCAAACGCAAGGGGCTCCGCCGACACTAAAGCGGCAGAGTAACCCTCGGGTTCGGAGTATGTCCCCAAAGGAAAATTGGAATATGATTGGGAGGTCCGCAGGTCGGCTTGCACTTACTTGAGCCAGAACGGCTACGGACCGACGTCGCCGACGAATTGGGACATGGACCACGAACAGACTTGGCAGATCCCATGCGGCACAGATCCTCCCTTCGACGGCTTCCACGGGGACTTCACGGAGCCGCTGGACGACGTCGATGCGAGCACCCAGCGATCCCTCTGGAGGCAGGCGAGGAGGAGGAAGATGATGATGAGGAGGCGGAGGAGGAGGAGGCGGAGGAGGCGGAGGAGGAGGAGGAGGAAGGAGGGAGGAGGAGGAGGAGGAGGAGGAGGAGGAGGAGGAGGAGGAAGAGGAGGAGGAGGGAGGAGGAGGAGGAGGAGGAGGAGGAGGGAGGAGGGAGGAGGGAGGAGGAGGAGGAGCCGAAGCATGAGTCGCCCGACCAACCTGACCCTGCGGCACGCCGGCCCCCTGCGCGTGGCCCCCGCGGGAGCTCGCCGCGTGCGAGCCAGCCAGGTCGGCGGTCGAGCGACATCGACGACTGGGCCGTGGGCGTGGTCGCCGCCACGGGAGGACCGGCGGTGGACAAACCTCCCTTTAGCAAACCTCCCCTTAGTGAAAACGGCCTGGGACCGAGACCGACGAGCCCGGACCCGCAGAAACGACGGCCGCGGCGCCCTCTCGCGAACCAAAAACGGCCAATTCCCTAATCGACGTGTCGGGGTAGGAGGTCTATCAACCTCCGAGGAGAGGACGGGTGGCCCCGCGAGCGGATGCGTGCTGCGGGGTACACGCCTGCCCTGCACGTGCGCTCGTTGCGGACATGAAAATGGAGCGCTGTGTATCATCGAGGCTGGAGCCGAGTAAGCGTCGAGGCCGTGGCGACGTCGACGAATCTGCGCTCCTCTGCGAGCCCGCCAGAATCTACCACGGGAGCTGCCCCAACTGGACTCCGAGGGGCCCCGAGGATCCGTGAGACCCTCCTGCAGCTCGACGAAGACAGAGCCCCGACCCGACTCGAGCCCGGCGAATCTGAAGCCCCTCCCCGACACGCTGAGGGTTCCGCTGCCGCGCTTGGGGACGGGTGGAGGAGGAGGAGGAGGAGGAGGAGGAGGAGGAGGAGGAGGAGGGGCAGGAGGAGGCGCTGTGGTGCTCGAGCCCCTCCGCACCCAGGACGGCCCCTCGAGGGGCCCCGCGGCTGGCGTGGGCTCCTCGGTGCCCGGTGGCCGCCAGGCGGTCCCCCCTGCTGAAGGGGCCACGGCCCGGGCGGCCGCCCCGGAGGCCACCCCTGGACCGCTCCAGTCCGCAACGGGCCACAAGTGCTGGGCGTGTTTTCCACCACCACCACCACCATAAGTTGGAGGGGGGGGGGCTCCTCCTCCCACTCCTCCCCCTTCTCCTCCTCCCCCTCCTCCTCCTCCTCGTCGCCCTCCTCCTCCTCGCCCTCCTCCTTCCCCCCACCAGCTTACGGTGGTGGCGGCGGAGAACAAGCTTATCAACAAGCCGCTGTACGACGACTGGCTGAGAGGTCGGCACCTCGACTCGTTGCGCCCCGGGACGAACACCGACCTCTGGGCCAGGATCCGCCAGGCGCTCGTGGCTACAGGGCGGTTCCACGCTTCTCTGGAGCGGGTCCCGTCCCGTCACGGGGCTTCGGAGATCACTGCGCCTCGTCAAAGGATCACTGCCACAGGTACCGCATGCGCCGACGTCGTTGCGTCGCTAGCCGCGGCGCGAACTTTCCAGGAATCCATGATCCGTGATCCCCTCGACACTGACAAGCGGAACGCGGAGGCGGCGGTGTTGATCCGCAATAAGGGTTCGGAGAGCTCCAGTGGAGTGCATCAAAAAGCAGATTTCCGGACCGCCGAGAGACCCACTCCCGTCCTGCCTCCCCCGCTTCACAAGCTGGCAGGGCCTTGCGTGATTCCCCGCACACTTGGAGGAGAGCGGGGGCGAAATATTTCCGTGCGCGTTTCAGCTTGAGCGACAATCAAAAACGGGTCTCACGCCAGGTGACGTAGCGACCTTACGCGGCGGCTTACGCGGGCTGCCAGCGCGGTACGCTGCATTGGAGACGAGAGCTCTCACGCGCGACCTTACGCGGTCAGCTTACGCGCCAATGTCGGCGCAAACGACTCCGTTGTGTCTTGCGTCGCTCACCTGTCTGCGGATACGGATTCCATGCCCCAGGCTTGCGAAACCAGGCGCGAGCCCCATGCTGTTGGCCAGGGAGGTTCGGCCCTCCCCAGACTCTTGGAGGCGTGGAAATGGGCACCAACACCAAGACAAGGGGCTGCCTCCACAGGGGGAAGATGATCCTAGATTTTCGGTGTTGGTGGTAATAGTTCGGTCACCTTGGAAGCCAGAATATTACCACCATCACCGAGATCGGGATCCTCTTCCGTCGGTGGAGGCACACCGCCGATATTGGTGTTGGTGTCAATCTCTAGGCTTGCGAAGACCCCAGGTGTTGGTGGGTCGAGAGCTCCGCGTGTCCCACTCGTTGAACTTGGTCGCCTGCTCTCGGTGCGGGAAACCCGCGACGACGGGTCCCGGGCACCTCTCGGGCGCGTGCCCGGTTACCCCGAAGGGGTTCCATAACCTAGCCTATAGAAGGAGAGGCAAGTATGAAGGGGCCCCACGACACACAAATAAATACACACAAATAAAATAATGCCCCATATTTTCTTATATTTTCTGGGTTTCTGTCTTCCCGCCCAATTCCCATATTTTCCCATATTTTCTGGGGGATCGACGATTAATTGTGTCTGTGTGCTTTTTTCCTTCCTGGTTATAGAAGGAGAGGCAAGTAGGGACGCCTCGTCACATCCGAGACGCAGAGTCTCTCCGACACCTCCAAGCCTGAGCTCGAGGCCAGGCTCCGTGATGGCAATCCGTCTCGTTTCACCCATGTCTGACGTCCGCTTCACTCATCCGTAATGCTCTTGTAGTGCTCCTCCCCAGGGGAGGGAACGACATGGGCTCTCGGTGCTCCCGGACCGCCCCCTTCCCACGGGACTGGCTTTTCCTCGTGGGTCCCCTTGCCGTTGACTAGGGCCCGAGGACTAACTAAGGGCAGCTAAGTTCGCGCTTCGCGCTTCGCGAAGCGCGAGTGACTTCGCGCTCTCGCGCCGCCCCCCTGCGGGAGGAGAGAAGGACGAGGAAGATGAAGACGAGGAATCGCGAGCCGGGAACCGCGCATAGCTCCGCGCCCTCGTGGCGGCCCCTGGAAGACGGCCTCCCGAAGGCTCGAATCTCTCATGGAGACACCTCGAGCCGTGAGCTACGTTCGCGACGCCTCGAGGCATGTGGAGCCAGACGAGTTTGCCGTATCGAATATGCACATGAGCATAGCGACGAGCCGCTCACTGGGCCAGCGCCACAATTCACAGCGCCGCGGGAAGACCAAGGACCGGCATTGACACGCGATGATACGAATTGGAGATCGCCATGGCGAAAACAAATCATTGATGTCTACAGTTGCCCTGCAAAGCCGTTCACCGTCGGCGAATGCATTTGAAAGAGCAGCAACTTCAAACGCACGCCCACGTGCGCGATAATGAAAGAGTGGTCTTACGCACGGCAGCGTGGTGACCTCACGCGGCGGCTTGTGCAGGCCGCCTGCGAGACACACCGCGAGGAAACGACGGGCGCCTACCTGCGACCTCACGCGGGCAGCTTACGCAGGAATGGCGTCGCGAACGACCCCTTGTAGTTCTGCGTTGCTCACGCGTGCCTGCGGGAAACCAAGAATGTGCACGCCCACTTTCTCAGTCACGGTGTGCCCCCGAGCTCTCCCGGCCCAAATCCTGACCAAGTCGGGCCCCCAGCTCCCAAATGAGGTCCAACCACATCTGCCTGGACCCCATCTGGCAGGCCTGAAGCCAGTCGCGGCCACGAGAACCCACGAGAAGGCTCCACAGGCAGAAAGACAACGCTATCACTGCGCGCGGCAAGAAGTTGTCGACCTCGCCGGCGCTTGTAGGGGCGAAGGCGGACAGCGCTACAAGACTTGGGGCCGCTCTGGACAACCCGGATCTGGCCGACACCGCCGCCCTCCCCCCAAGACGCCGGCCACATCGCCTCCAAGACTGGGGTCCTGGAAACTGGCACCAACACCAAGACAGGGGGGTGCATCCACTGGGGGTGCTGGTGGTTAATCTCTTGGCTACCTCAGAAGCCCGAGTAGTGAGTAGTACCACAACCACCGAGTTCAAGAGCATCTCCCCTCGGTGAAGGCAGAAGGCTTCTGAGACGCCCTGCCGCCTTCCGAGACCGACGACACGCTTCAGCAAGCGGATAGCGTGTCGCTCCGCTCCGCGGGGCGGGAGGCTGGAAATGCTCGCTCGGGACGGTGACGCTTGGGAATGGGAATGTAGTTAGCGAGTCGCGCCGAATCGTCGTGGGCCAGAACCGGCGGCGCGACACGCTAAGCCAAAGTTCTTGACCGCAGGGGAGGGGGTACCTCATCCTGGAGATCGAGATCGAGGAGAGGGAGGATCGAGCATCGAGGAGGTTTAAGAAGTCTGTTGGGGCGGCTTTCAGGATCCTGGGGATCTCGGGGGACCCGTTTCCTGCGATCCCCCTAGTGGTGACTCCCCTTGGCAGTGCCTGACTAGAGGGCAGACGAAGCACCCTTGTGATAAGTACCCCTGCAGCCCTTCAGTAGACGCACCTAAGATGAAAATCGACCAGGGCAGGACTGCCCCCAGACATGCGATGCCTTAATTTTTCAATTCGTGGACCGTCGACCCCCTGAAGTCTCGACCCATTCCCCAGGACCGGAGTTTCATCCTGAGTCGTCGTTTGACGGCTCCAGAGCTTAGCGAGGGCCCCCAGAAGCCGAAAACGACAAAAAAACAGTAGACTTGTTGCCAGGATGCGAGAATGTCTTGGACCCAGGAATGCCTAGAGAAAGCTGGTCATGGGAGGTCCGGGAGGTTCCCTCCCCCCGGACTTATGTCGTTCCCATCGTACTTAAGGACCACATCCCAGAAATTTGCCGGCCCAACGGGCCAGAGGCGTGCTAAGATCTTCGATAACAGGTGGACAATATTTCTAGCTCGCTCGCGCGTGGCGGCCCCTGGGGACCCCCGGGCGAAAAGTACCGAGGCCTGTCCGACTCAGAGATAGTTCTTCCTTCTGGGCATGGCTTTCAGGCGCCCCAGAGCGCTCCTAGAGGGCCCCAAGAGTCCCCAAGACGGTCCAAGAGGGCTCCGAGTCGCCGACCGAGCGGTCCAAGACGCCCAGAATAACCTCCACACGGCCGCAGGCGCCCCCAAGACGCCCAAAGAGGCCTCGAAGAAGCGTCTCAAGAGGGCCCCAACAAGCAAAAGTCGCCCAATCCCCTTCGAGAAACGTTCATTTTTCGCATGTGCGACGTTTCTCGTCTTTTCGGCTTCCCACCGCTCCAAGACGGCCCAAGAGGCCCCCAAGACCGCCCCAAGACGGCCCAAGAAGCCTCCAAGAGGACCCCAAGATGGCCCAAGATGGCCCCAAGACAGCCCAAGGGCCCAAGAGGCGCCCAAGATGGCCCCGAAACGGGCCCAAGAGAGGCCCAAGACGAGGACCATGAACCGAAAAGTTCAGCCTTCAGCCCCAAGAGGCCCGCAGGAGGCCCCACGAGGCCCCCCAAGAGGCCCCCCAATCGGCCCCAAGGAGCCCCCAAGAGGCACCCAAAGAGGCCTCCCAAGAGGCCCCCAAGAGGCCCCAAGAGGCCCCAACACGGCCCCCAAGAGGCCTCAAAACTGCCTCGCAGAGGCCCCCAAGAAGCCCCAACACGGCCCCCAAGCGGCGAGGCAATATGGGCCGGCGGAATGAGCTAAGCGATTTAATGACCTCGAGCACCCCGAATAAGTAGCGAGACAGTGTCGAACAAGTATCGCCCCTCAGAGCCCGACACGTGAAAACCCTTCAAGTATGGTATTATACTGGTGCTCGAAATCATTTCTTGCGATCAAGACTAGGCTGAAACATCATACAGTGCGGGCGCGGCCGCAAGAAACCCTCGCAGGAAACCCCGCCCTGAGAACCCGTGCGCGAGGTGCACCTAAGGGGAAACCCAGAGCACCCTGAACGCAGAAGCTCCCTCAACGGCTGCGGGAAGTCACCGCGCAGCGCGAGGAGCGAATCAACCCAGGATAACCCTGACGAAAAGCATATGGTTTCTTGATGGGATTTTGGACGAAACATCAAAAATCGCCGAAACAATACACCAAAATAGCCAAAACATGCTCAAACAAATCTTCCCCCGACTATTGCTTGACTAGCTTTGAACACTCCTCCTGTCGAGGGACGGGCCCGACTTGGAAGCAGGCAGGAACATCACAGTCCTAGACCCTCCCTCCTCCCCGAGGGCGGCTGCTTCGGAACTGGGCCCCTCGCCCCCCCCCCCGAGCTCCTCTCCTGCCCCAGCCGGGACCCCCGCATCCAGCGAGAGAGCCGACGACGGTCAGCACCCGAATCGTGGGGGGGGGGGGCCCATGGGAACCCTACGTCAGGCTCCTGCCGTGCTAACCTTCGGCGTTGCTTTCGGACACCGCGGGGATCGCTCAGCCTCGAACGCTCGGCCGTGTCCGAAGCGTCCAAACCCTTCCACATCGAGCGACTGTGGGTCGCCCGCGGCGTTCGACGTCGAACGCCGCTGGCGGGGACGCAGCCCGTCGACGCGACGCGCACCTACGGTCTAGGCCCTCCCTCCTCCCCGAGGGCGGCTGCGTCGGAGCTGGGCCCCTCCCCCCCCCCCCCGAGCTCCTCTCCTGCCCCGGCCGGGGCCCCCGCATCCGGCGAGAGAGCCGACGGCAGCCCTTGGCGGCGCGCACGAGGGTACGAGGGCGCCAACTATACACCAACACCGATCCTGGCCAGGACCACCCTGGGCCCAGGATCGGTGTATACGCCCTCCTGCCTGGGGCAGGAAGGCATATACACCAATCCTGGGCGCAGAATTGGCCTGGCCAAGATCGGTGTAGGTGTATAATTGGTGCCTTCCGAGAGGGGGGGGGAGGGAGGGGGGGGGGCCTCTCAGGAGGAGGCTGCTGCTCAAAGGCGCCCGCCTCACGCCTGCAGAGGAGGCCCGCGCCTGCTGAGAGGCAGGGGTGCTGCTCAGAGGCCCTCCCCCCTCCCCCCGCCCCCCCCTGCGCGCGGCCGAGGTCCGCACCCGAAGCGGGGCAGCGCATCGCATCGGAGCGCGCGCCGGAGCGGGCCGCACCAGCTCTGCGTCGGAATCGGGTCGGTGTTCGCTGCTTCTCTCTCTCTCTCTCTTTTGTTTTCGACTCGCGCTCGCTCTCGGATCGGTCTCCGTGCCCGGAGGCTCCGGCGCCTCGGGATGCACCGGTCGTGGCTGACATGTATATAACCTCGGCCCCCAGCAGCAGAGGCCGCCCGAGGGAGGGAGTTGATGGATGGGGGGGGAGGAGGAGGAGGAGGAGGAGGAGGAGGAGGAGGAGGAGGAGGAGGAGGAGGAGAAGGAGGAGGAGGAGGAGGAGGAGGAGGAGGAAGAGGAGGAGGGAAAGGGGAGAAGGAGGGGGAGGAAGATAGAGGAGGAGGAGGAGGAGGAGGAGGAGGAGGAGGAGGAGGGAAAGTGGAGGAGGAGGAGGGCGCGAACGCTCCGGCGCATCGGGATGCGGAGCAGCGTCGTGGAAGCATCTGGCCGCCTCGGATCGTCGGACCATCGGACTCGAGCCGGATCGGGCAGGCCAGAATCGATACGGCCGGGCCTGGGACATCCCTCGAAGGACATCCCTCGAAGAAGGGAAAACGAGGAACATAGAATCGTATAATAATCCCTCAAGAAGACATCCCTCAAGAAGAGAAGTCGAAGAGGGGCCCTCGAAGAAGAGAAAACGAAGACATCCCTCAAAGAACATCCATCGAATCGGATAAGAACATCCCTCGAAGAAGAGAAAACGACGGACACATAAGCTTTTTCGCGCTCCGCGCGGATTTCTCGGATCCACGCTGCCCCCCCCCCAGCGGCGCTTCCGGCGCCGCCCCTGGCGCGCTCCTCGCGCCAGGGAGGGGGGTCCAGCGTAGATCCAAGAAATCCGCGCGGAGCGCCAAAAGCGTATGTTTATGTCGTTTTCTCTTCTTCGAATCCTTCAAGAACATGAGACCCTCCGCCGGCCAAACGGAAGAAGAACTTTCGAGGGTGTCCTCCCACAGGATGCACAACAGCATCCAACGACCAACAAGCACGAAGCACATTCGGGCACCCTCCCCGAACCGACATCGATCTTGCACCCCGGTCCGACCGCATAAAATCCGATCGACTGGATCGAAATGGATCCTGTGCCAAGTCCCGCGCGTCCAACGGGAGAGTTGTTTTCATGGCCCGCGCCTGACAGGGTCCAGCACAAGCTTGCAGGCCAACGGCTTAAAAAAGTTGAGCCAGCACCTGGTCTCACGGAAGACTCTCTGGATCGCTGGCGGAAAACCCACTACTGAGACGCTTCGAATGCGCCGAGAGCCGGAGACCGAGGGGGAGAAACAGGACGAGGCGTTCGACTCGACTGGCGCCGATGCGTTCGGGCGGTCGCGCTTCCGCTGGCCAGACTCGTCCGCAGGGACATTTACTGCTCCGCCAACGCTCATCATCATCACCCGCATGGCAGGCACCCTGCGGCGCCTCGCATGGTAGGGGGCCACATGCGAACCCTACCCCTACCCCCCAACGATTTCCGAGAAGGAGGGTGGGGTTCACTCCGCTCGGGAGCTCCCGAACGAAGCGAACCCCACCCTCACCCTCAGAAATCGTGGGGGGTAGGGGTCGGGTTCGCACATGGCCCCGCAGCATGGCCCTCAGAAATCGTGGGGGTAGGGGTAGGGGTCGCATGTGGCCCCGCAGCATGGCCCTCCCGCGAGCCTCCCGTGAGCTTCCCGTGCGCGCCCTCCCGCCTGTGGTGCACGTGACGCCACGGGCAGGAGAAGCCCACTCCCGCCGTGCCCCCCCGCGGGGTGGACGGCCACCGCGCCGACGGCGCTGCCACGGAGAGGGCCCCCGCGCCAGGCCTGCAGGCTCGCTCTCTCTGCGCACGCGACGCTGCCGGCGCTGCTCCCGGGAAGCCCAGCGGGGCTCGCTCTCCGCGCCCCCGGCTCGCTCCCGGCAGCCATCGCGCGGCCTGCAGCTGCTGCCAGGAAGCGGGCGAGGCGGCAGGGGAGAAGAGGGTCCCGAGGGAAGCGGGTGCTGGACCCCGGAGGTCTCCCGGGGCCAGCTCTTCGTCCCGAGTGGTTTTCTGATGGCCCCTGGGCCCGAGGAGGGATCTGGACGGCAAAAAAACACGATTTTCTTAGCTGCGGATCGAGAGCGAACCTCTTCCGATAGAAGCTAAGCGGGCCGCGCACAGCTTGAATCAGCAGAGGGAGGGCAAAGGAAGGCGGGGCCTCACGTCGAGGCCGAGAGAGGGCGAAGCCCTGGGATCAGGCGGTGCCGAAGTTGAAGTGCAGGAAAAGGTACACCTTGGACAGGAGCCCGGTGGCGAAATCCCGGGAAGCGAAAAGTCGGTGGTGGTGCCGTCAGCGGCGCTTCGAGAACACCAGCCTCATCAACTGCGGGGGAGGGCAAAACAAAAAACACACGAAACACATCAGGGCCCGTGTCCCTCAGGACCTCAGCTGCCTCGGTGCGCAACACTTTTTTTGATCTGCGGGGCGAGAGCGAACCTCTTCCGCCAAAAGCCATGCGGGCTGCGCACAGCTTTGCTTTAAGTTCGGGAGACAGGGCACAGGAAGACGGGGCCTCCGGCGGCCGGAGCGGGCGAGGCCCGGGGGTGCCGGCGGCGCCGAAGTGGGCGTGCAGGAGCAGGAGCGCCGCGGACAGGGAGCTCGGCCCGTGGACTGAAAACGCAGGTCTGGCGCGGTGCTTTCGCCACGACGTCGGCGCCAACACGTGCCGAGCCGACACGCGGCGGCGTGTGGACGCGGACTCTTTTTGAGCACGGCACGCGTCGCGCCTCGAAGCGGGAGCAGCAGGGCAGCCGAGCTCGGGACCCGCTTGCCTCCAGGAGAGGCCTCCCAGATTTACAGTCGGGGCGTTGAGCCAAGGAACCCTACATAAAGGACGAGGCCCCTATGTTCCATGAGTTAAGCTTCGATTTCCGATCGAAGACCTGAGGAAAACCTGAGGCAGGCTGCGAAACAATCAAGGAACACGGAGCCCCTCCCCGATGAAAAGGGTTCCTTCTCCAGCGCCCCGACTGTAGGTCGGGCATGTCCCCCTACAGGGAGGTTTTGGACGAGCCGTTTCAATAAATACCCCAAAAGATTCAAACATGGCCCAAAAAACATGAAAACAAACCCAGTTTGTCTTTGACTATTTTTGAATATTCCTCCTGTAGAGGGACAGGCCCGGCTCAATCACAGATGGGGTCGGAGTAGATGGGGTCGGAAGATCGCGCCGCATCGCCGATGCATCGCCGATGCATCGGCGATGCCTCGGCAACGCCGGCGAGGCGTCGGCGAGGCCAGGGCGGAGAACATCGGGCTCCACGTCGAACCGCACCGCAGATGCACCGACAATGCTGCGCGATCCTCCGGCCCCATCTACTCGGACCTCATCTCGGAGGCCTAGAGTAAGATCGGGCGTGTCCTCCTACAGGGGGATTTCGGACGAAGAACAAAAAAGCAGTCAACAAAGATCCAAAAATAATCAGAAAGAGCAGAAAATCGTCCCCACACTATTTTTTGACTATTTCTGAATACTCCTCCTGTCGAGGGACGGGCCCGACTTAAGCCTAGAGCTCAGGAACCGCTTCCCTCATGGGCAAGCCTTAGGCCGGGCGTGTCCGTCTAGAGAAAGAAAATTTTTAAAAAATAGTCGAACATGAGTCTGGGAACCAGTTTTTACGATTCTCGCGTTTTTTTTTGAAGACGTTTCCTCCAAATCCGCCTCTAGGGGATTTTCGCGTTTTTGTTGAAGACGTTTTCGCGTTTTTTTGAAGACGTTTTTTTTTGAAGACGTTTTTGAAGACGTTTTTTTGAAGACGTTTCCTCCAGACGATTTTCGCGTTTTTTTCGAAGACGTCTCCTCCAAATCCGCCTCTAGGGGGACCTGCCTGGCCTCCGGCGAGCCAGGAAGCCCCCCCCCCCCCAAGGCGTGCCCGCGCGCTGCCGGCGCACACACCGCGCCGCCGGCGCCGCTGCCCCGGGAGGCCTCCCGGGGAGGCCTCCCGGGGCCGGGGATGGACAGGGCCTCGGGGGCTCCTCGGGAGGGCCTCGGGGATGGACTGGTCCTGCATGTGTTTTTGATGGCCCCTGGGCCAGACAACGGGCGTCGGCACCGGCACGCCTTCCCTGTTCGCACCGGCGGTCCGGGCGGCGGTGCAAACCGCAGTCTTGAGGGCCTTGCTCGTCTTGCTCGACTCCTTCGGGGGCTCCCCGGCGGGGTCTTCCTCGGCGGGGTCTTCCTCGGCCTTGCTCCGCTTCTCCGGGCGCTCCCCGGCGGGTTGTTCCTTCTTAGGAGCATAGAAATCAGCATAAAAACGGACGACCCAAACCCAAGACTCCACCCCCCTTGCGTCGTATAAAAAAAACACGACTGGCGGGTGTTTGCTGCTTTCAGACGGCCCCATGTAACAGGAGAATAAAAATCTTAGGATAATAGAAATCAGCATAAAAACACGGACGACCCAAACCCAAGACTCCCCCCCCCTCGCGTCGTATAAAAAAAACACGACTGGCGGGTGTTTGCTGCTTTCAGACGGCAAAAGCCGCGCTGGGCCCCGAGACTGTCAACAAAAACGACTCGAGATGAAAAGCTCGTTCCGGGGAGTAAGCAGGAGAGCCCGGAATCGAATCGATAAGTCGCATCGGCGATCGAAACGAATCGGATCGGCGGAAATCGGCAGCCGAGTCGGGAAAAGTCGGATCGGCAGACATCCGCAGGCCAGTAGGCCTCCAATAAGAAATCGGAGCCCAAGTCGGAATCTCAAGTCGAATCGAATCGGAATCGGAAGCCATCGAAATCGAACCGAATCGAATCGGAGGAATCGAAACGAGCCCTGGAACCCCCTGTAACAGAACGTGGCTTCGTGAGAACGACCTCGGGCCCAAGACTGGCGGGCGCGAGCCTGGAGAGTGACGGCCGCGGCGCCCTCGAGGACCGAGAACGAACAGTTCGCTAATCGCCGTGTCAGGGTTGGGGTTCTGTCCACCCCCGATGGGGGCCTCCTGGGAGCCCTGGGTGGCCTCTCGGGGGCCCCTTTGGGCCTCCTGGGGGCCTCCCGCGCCGAGGGCTCGAAAGTGTCCCTTCGGCTCCCCCCCCCCTCGGGGCCCCTCCCGCTGGCAGCGCCGTCGCGCGCGGGTGGCGACCCGCCAGTTGCGCTTGGGCCCCGTGGACCTCCACGTCATCCACGTCGTCGTCGTCGTCGTCGTCGTCGTCGTCGTCGTCGTCGTCGTCGTCCTCAGCTCCTCCCTCCTCAGCCCCTCCCTCCCTCCTCCTCCTCCTCCTCCTCCTCCGCCTCCTCCCCCTCCTCCTCTTTCTCCTCCTCCTCCTCCTCCTCCTCCTCCTCCTCCTCCTCCTCCTCTTCGAGCTCCTCGTCGTCCTCGTGCTCCTCGTCGTCCTTGGTCCTGGCCCCTGTGGCGAAGACAGCAGGGGGCCGCAAACAACAGTCGGGGTTCCTCTGAGGTTGTTTTTTGTCTTCGGCACGCCCCGTCGAGTGGGAGGGGGTGGAGGAGGAGTAGGAGTAAGAGTAGGAGGAGGAGGAGGAGGAGGAGGAGGAGAGGAAGATGAGCGCCCTTGCACCCTCCACTGGACTCACCGCATCCAGGTCACGAAGGGCGTCTTTTGATGCGAAGCGTGTGGTCGTTGCGGGGCCCGTTCCGACACGGGTAGGGGCCCCGTGGAAGTACAGAAGCTGACCAGGCCTCGCGAGCCCAGGGCTCGGGGAGAGTGGGGGTCTCGAGTCATCGAAGCTCTGGCCGCGGGCCACTTATCGCCAGCATACTGGACCTGGCCGGATGAGCAGGAGGTTGCCCAGTGATTCCGTTGAATCCCAGGTGTTTTCGATTCTCTCGCCGTGCCTGTTTCAATGAGCTAGCGGTGGATTCCCAGAGAAAAGGAGGACCAGAGCAAGCCAAATATGCATCAGCGATGATGCACCTCCACCTTCCGTCCAAAGCTTAGGTCGGACATGTCCTCCAACAGGCGGATTCTGGGAGAAGGACGAAACTAGCCCCAAACTAGATTCGGGCCTTGCCAAGAATAGCCGAAACAGCGTCCCCCGACTAGTATCTTGCTGTCTTTGAATAGTCCTCCAGTAGGGGGGCATGCCCGACTTACCCATCGGTCGGAAGAAGTGGGTAGAACCATGAAGTAGAAAGGCGTTGGAAATAGATCGGGTTTCCGCCCCGCCTCCTGAAGAGGAGGGAAGAGGGAAAACCACTCGACTCTTGAAGTAGGAAGGCGCTGAAAGTAGATTGGAATCTGGGAAGGTACCTACTTTCAACGACCGAGGGGTAATCCAAAGTCCCCCGATCATACGTCCCCACGAGCGTGCCCCTTCGCTGCAAGCAGTGCCCCCCTTCCTGAAGGACCCGCACCGCTGCTGGGAATGCCGTCCAGGCGGGGGCCGCGCGTTGAGGAGGAATGGACTCACCTCCTCCTCCTCCTCCTCCTCCTCCCCTTTCTCCTCCTCCTCCTCCTCTCTTCTCCTCCCTTCTCCTCCTCCTCCTCCTCCTCCTCCTCCCTCCTTCCTCCTTCCTCCTTCCTCCTTCCTCCTTCCTCCTCATCGCTCTGACGCAAGCCCGCGATTGCGAAAAGCTATGACCATAACAACGAGGCGTCCAAGGATAGTCCGTTCTCGAAAAGGGACCGCTTCCGCCTTCGCGTGACTGTTGCACGAGCTCATACATGTGGTCATGGGCGATGGAGGAGTCCCAAGCGACAGCTCCGTTTATGTGGAACCCTCGGGCCTAACAATTAACGAAGTGCCCAGAGATAACCCCGTGTTGGGAAAGATCAATCCTCACATCTTCGAAACGTTGCGTTAAGAAACGAATGCGCGCGTCGCTGAACCGCACGCCCCACGTTTTAAACAACCAGTGACCCACCCTTGAAATTGCTGTTCGGGTTTGAAACGAATGCCCGCGAGGGGCGATATGGCGAGCGCCATTTGAAACCAGCCCCTCCTTCCATCCTTGGAAACGAAAAACGAAAAAGATTCGTAATACGAATGCACACGGCGAAAAGGCCAGGGCCACATGTTGAAACTCCCCCCAGACCAGACAGCTATTGCAAACTTGTGGGCGGATGCGCGCGTGGAACTGCGGCGATAACCACGTTTTGAAAACGAACCTCCCCCATCCCTGAAGCCGCTGCAGTGTTGTGAACGAGTGCGCGCGGCGCGAAGGCGAGAGCCACACTCAGCAAAGGAGCCGCTCTCCGTCCTTGAAAAGATTGCATGTTCACGGCGATTACAGGAGCAAATTTGAAGGGGAACTGGGACACACAAATAAATACACACAAATAACATGTTTCCCCTATATTTCCTCATACTTTCTGGGATTTTGTCTTCCCCCCCACTTCCCATATTTTCCCATATTTTTCTGGGAATCGCCGATTAATTGTGTCTGTGTGTTTTTTCCCCTCCTGAAAAATGCTGAAACCGATTTGCCCCATTCACGCCTGAAATTGCTCCAAGCGTTTACAACGACTGCGCGCGACGCGAAGGCGAATGCCAGATGATGAAAACAACACCCTCCAACCCTCAGACTGTTACAAGATTTGAGGACGGCCGTAGACGGAGATAAGGAGAGAGCCGCATGTAGAGAACCAGCCCCTTACGCCGTTCAAACTGTTCGAATGTGTGAGGTTCAGGCTAACCCACCCTATGAACCACGCCGGGGGGTGGGGTGTGGGGGGGGGGGGGGGCGATCGAGGAATTACTGACAAGGCCAAGGAGCGGCGGAGGAGGGGGAGGAGCAGACAGGCAACCCATCGGCTCAGCGCGGCGAGTGATTAAATGGCCAGTGGACAAGCAGCGGAGCCTGTGCACACAGGCGCGTCGACCTGAGACTTCTCGTCGTCAATATTCCTCCTCCTCATTTTCGTCCTTCTGCTCCCCTCATCCCTCCTCCTCATCCTCCTCACCCTCCTCTTCCGTCTCCTCCTCCCCCTCACCATCACCATCACAATCATTATCAACATCATCACCTTCATCACCAGCAGCAGCGGCATCATCATCATCATCATCATCACCACCACCATCATCATCATCATCATCATCATCATCATCATCATCATCATCATCATCATCATCATCATCATCATCATCACCATCGTCATCATCAGCATCATCATCATCAGCATCATCATCATCATCATCATCATCTTTATCATCGTTATCAACATCATCATCATCACCGTCATCATCATCATCATCATCATCATCATCATCATCATCATCATCATCATCATCATCATCATCATCATCATCATCATCCATGTCACCATCACCATCACCATCATCATCAGCATCATCATCGCTACCACCATCATCGTCATCATCATCCGCCTCCCTCGAGAGGGGAAGGATGGCCGAAAAACGCTCAAGGCCAGCGGGGCCTGGCCTGAGACAGCCTGCGGCGTGCCGAAAAGAAAAGCATCAATGCCAAAGCTTGGTGCCCGACGTTGAGGTCCCCATGTGCGCATCCAAGACCCGGAAGCGTTCAAGTAAGAATACGGTCAAGACGGACAGCCCTGACGGACGCCTGAAGCGACCGTCGGGGCTGCTGGGGCAGCTCGGGCACAGGTGGGGGAGGAGCTTGAAGCGCAACTAGCAGACTAGGGTGACCGACCCGAAGAGAAGGGAAAGGGCAGGAAGGGGGGAGGGGGACGGGGAGCGATCGTTGTCGTCGATGGCCGTGGCTGGGGTAGTGGTAGTAGTGGCGATGCCTGCTGCGCCAGCGTTGCCTGCGCCGGCGCTGTGGCGCGCGGCGGTCTCACACCTGTCCGCTGCGCCAGCTCTGCTGCGCGTGGTAAATGTCATGTGCGCGGTCTGCCGCCGCTGGTTCCACAAGCGGCGGTCGCCTCGTTGCTGTTTCTCGCGGCGCCGGCGGGGCTGCGCGGGCGCTCTCGTGCAACAGCTACTGCACCACGGCCGCCCAGATGTTCTCGTCGGTGCCAAGGTGCAGCCGCGTGCTCACCTGCTGCCACCCGCAGGGGGTGACTCGGTCCGCTCCGCGGTGGCCATGTCGTGACCCCATGAGCGGACGTACGCCACGGTGGCGTCTCCAGAACGCCCCACATATCGAAGACGACTAGGATGAGCTGCCCTCCCTCTGGCCAGTAGCGGTCCCGCTTGCTGCTTTCTGCGCTGTTGACGGCAAGACCGTCCATGCTTGAGCGTGCCTGCTGGCGCGGCGCGTTGCCGCTGCATGCGCAAGTCGCGCGCGTGTCCAAGAACAGAGTCTGTCCAGTCACCGCCCCGCGGGTGGCGACTCAGCTGTGACTCCTCGAGGTCCGCGGGCTCACCCTGTGCCAAGCAACAACCCATTGCTCGTTCGCGCCACGTGCCCTGTGGTCCGCTGGTGGCACCTGGCGCAAAATACCAGATGCCGTTGTGTTTGTTGTTGTGGCAAGGCCCGCATGGGCACTTTAGGGCGTGTCGCCCACGTCTGTCGACATGTTTTCCTCACGCAACTCCGCCCTGCGTGCGGTGCTTGCACGTGGCTCCCCGCGGAGGGTAACCGAAGCCTGTCTGCGATGGAGACGCGGAAATGCTCGTCCGGGATCGTGCTCGGCGTCTCGCCCTCCCAGACGATGGGCGGCTTCAAAAACTCCCCAGCGGCCGGGCCGCCTGATGAGCGGAAGTCGACCTTATCGTCTGCCCCTTGGGAGGCCAACGGCCGCTCGCGGCTCCTGCTGCTGAGGTCGCCCGCCCACCTCCTTTGCACCCCTTGGAGCGGTTCGCGTCGAAACCCTGCCAACCTGCACTCGGATCCCCGCCCTCACCATGGCCTGGGCCACTCGGGGGCAGAGCTCCTGGAACCTGGCCCACGGAGGCTCGCCCAACCGAGTGCACACGCTGCGGAGCGTAAGCGCCCAGCTGCCCAGGTAGGCAGCAGCCAACGCCTTGGTGCCCGAGGCGAACCCGAGGCCCCCGTCGGTCGAGCGTAGGAAGCAGCGTGCCCGCTGGTCGATGTCGACGACGTCGCCCAGAAAGTCCTCCATTGCCTGTGTGAAAGTGTCGTCGAGTCTGGTGAACCAGTCCCCGTCCTCGTAGTTCGTAGCTTGCGTGCAGCAGGTCCCTGACGCATCCGTCTCTGTAGGTCTGGAGAAGAAAGAACCACTCCCTCGTTCCGAGCTCAGCGCCCCGCACTGTCTGCAGTCGAATGACCAACCTCTCTGCATCCCGTACTGTTTCGTCCCCGTTCGCTTCCCCGTGGGCAGCAAGGCTCGCGAGCGGATCCTCCGGCTCCACCCAGGGCGCGGTGGCCCCCATGTGGAGAGTGGTTCCACAGGCCTTCGAGCAGCGACGAAAGGTGGGCCGCGGGGCCTCATGTCCACGCTGCGGTTTTGCCCTCGTTGATGGCGAGCCCTGCCCGTGTGAGTTCCTCCACTACTGGCGCCGCCGCTGCCTCTCCCAGTGTCGCAGACCACCACGGACCACGTCGTCTGAGTAGGAGAACTCCTCCTCGAGCCCCAGAGCGAAGCAGGCGGGCGAAAGCAGGCAGCCCTGCTTGACTTCTCTCGCGGCTCCCACATCTCTGGCCGAGCTGCCTGCCGTCCACTAGAGGTGCGTGGCCCCCCGTGCCCAGCCACACCGCCGCCACCTGGTACAGGGCGGGCAACCGCGCCGCGACTCCCACCGAGGATGTTTCGGCGTGGAAAAGTGTTTAGCGCGTTGGTGGCGTCAAACGTCTAAACAAAGTCTGTGGGTGAGGCTGCCGTCATGGCCGTCACGGCCTTGTGGACCTCACTTCTTCCTTCCCTCCCCCCCTCCCTCCCTCCATACTCCGCCCCATCCATCGCGGCCATCCAGCCCGAATCCCACAAGCCTTCTGGGCGTGAGTGGTTGAAGGCATTTCCTCTTCCGTCTCCCATTTTCCTCATCGGGGAGGGCTTTAGCACTAGTACCTATCATAAGCACCCCCTCGGGGCAAAATCTCGGGTCCTGATCGCGGGGGCGCGAGCACTGTGTGTGTGTGTGGTTATTGACAGGGACGGCCGGGGTGCCCGCGTATTTCCCGCTGCGCGCAGGGCCAGCATCGACTTCAAAAAACAGTGCGACGTGCACTTCGAGGCAAAACCTGGATCCTGTGCGCGCACCCCGCGAGCACAGCGCATGGGCTTCTGACTGGGACGGCGGGGGGGCCGGCACGCTGCCCGCCACGTGCGGGCCCACCGGCCCCCGTGAGGGCCACCCCGCCAGGACTGCGCGCTGGCTTCCGACACAGGGCGGTCGGGGCCGACACGTTTCCCGATGTGCACTGCCACGTGCGCATGCGCACCTGGCACACTCTGCGCGTGCCCCGAACGTGGCGCACCTTGGCGCGCGGCGGGAGTGTGCGGCGCACATGGCGCACGTGGATCACGTGGCGCATCCGGCGCACCAGGCGTGCCCGGCACGCTTGGGCCACAGGGGTGCCTGGCGCACCCGGCGCACGTGGCGCGCCTGGCACGCCTGGCGCACCTCGCCCCCGCGCTGCGCACATGGGATCAGTGTTGGTTCCCATTGGCTGACCATCCAAAGACTACCGCTGAACACGCTGCGGCTCGGTTGCTACTTTGTGTTGGAAGGGCAGGTGGGAGTGAGCGAGACGGCTTGCGGGCGGGGAGGGTGTCCTGTCACCTCCCTCTTCCCCCTACCCTTGGGTCTGGAGGGGGGGGCGCGGCCAGTTAGGGCGTCCAAGATGAGCTCGACGAGGAAGCCAACATCATTGATTTTACCACGATTGTGGACACATTTCGGCTTCCTAGTGGGGGGGGGCCCTGATCGAGGAGCTCCCCTCCTTTGATCGATCTCCTCCAGGACGGCCCCAAGATGGCCCCCGAAGCTTCGAAGCGTGACCCAAGATGGCCCCAAGAGGTGCCCAGGAGGTCCCACAGAGGCTCCCAAGAGGCCATCAAGATGCCCCCAAGAGGCTCCCAAGAGACCCCCAAGAGGCCGCAGGAGGCCCCCCCGAGGCACCCAAGACGCCCAAGAGGTCTGGGCGACAAAGCCAAAATATAGATGTTACAACAGGTTTTGATTACATGTCGGCCTCCTGGGGAGGGACCTTCAATAATGAGCCCGCCCTCCTTTGATGGATGATGGATCTCTTCCAAGATGGCCCCGTGATGGCCCCCGAGGCTGCCGAAGGTGCCTCCCAAGAGACCCACAAGAGTTTCCAAGAGGCCCCCCAGAGGCACCCAAAATACCGCAAGAGGCACCCAGGACTGCCAAGAGACCCAGGACGCCCCAAGAGGACCTCAAGGAACTCCCGAAAGAAATGCGAAGAGACTCTTATCATGTCCATCATGCTCTTATATCCCGTCTTCCTTAAATTCCACCTTAAGTTCCCTGGATTCCATCGGGTTATTACCTTTGGTCTCAGCCGCTAGCCTCTCTTTCCCGGCCCCGTTCTCGCACTTAACGTGAAATTTCCCATTCGCGTTCATGGTTGACGCCTCGGGGATTCCTAAAGAAGCACTGCGCCCAATCGTCAAACAGATCACCTGCGTGGGCCATGACGGATTCCAAGCCTGTGACTCTTAACGGGGGCGGTAACGAGTATGCCGTCCCGTGTGTTTCTCTAGCTGGGTGGTCACACGGTGAACTCTCTTTGGTGCTTCGGGGCGCATGCCCAAGTTCATCTTGCCTGACAAGATGCTGCCAGTAACTGTGGGATACCATGGGTCAATTCGCAATCGCACTTAACCCTTCACCCTCTTTCGGGCCCGTTCGTCTCCCTGTGGGCTCGGTTTCTGTTTGTCATGTGTGGTGCACCGCGGATCCCAATCTACCCTCTCCAAGTCGCTGAGTACGAACGCTCCCGTTGCATCGTTTTCTTGTTTAGCGCCGTACGTTGTCTCGTGCTCGTTGCACATGAGCCGCCCGGCTGAGAAGCCTCAAAGGGGCGCTGGCACCTGGTAGTGATAGCGGTGCGCCCATAGCCTCAACGCTGGTAGTGATAGCGGTGCGCACCACATAGCCTCAGAAACTGCCAGCTGCCACCACTGAGTTGTGCTGAAGCACTTAACAATGTCCACTCCACTCTCGAAATGTTGCTCGGCCCACCACATGTGCTTAAGTGTTGGATGGTTCTGCACTCGTTGATTTGACTCTGCGCTCCCACAAGCCCTTTAGCGCCGCTTTTCCCGACAGTCTCGACCATCTTGTTTTGGCAGCGGCATTGATATCCTGAAGGATTCGCTCTCGTGGTGCATGTGCTGACTCACGATGCTGAGCGTCAAGGCACTCAACCTACGCGTTATCTGGGAAAAAATGAATCCTTCATGCAGGTTGATCGAATAAATGCCTCCACTCCTCCTCTCGGTCAGGACCTGGTTGATGCCGTCGTGGCTCACCTGCAGGGCTGATTTAACGTGGTTGAGGTCGCCGTTATCATGCGCATTTCGGCATAACTCGAAGTACTGCATGAGGCCTGCGTGAAGCCACCATGTACGCCCTGCAAATGCATGAACGCCTTTGGCTCCGTCCATTGTACGTCGCTCCGCTACCATGCAACCCAGTTGGGAGGATATGATGGTTGCTTATGTCCTGCAGCGGCAACCCAGTTGGGAGGATATTATGATGGTTGCTTATGTCCTGCAGCGGCAAAAAAAAACATAAATTTGAAGGCTTCGCTCTGACAGTGAAACGCTTGCACCAAATCGTAGCGGTCATCACTGCTCTGGCGATCTGTCCGCCACATGTCTGCGCGGAAAGATCCTCCTGACACTACAACGCTTCCCGTGCTGCACTCCCCCCAAGGCTACTGCGGATGGTGTAGGGGGTGGGCATATTTGAACTCACTCATCCTAATACACAAACGAATACTCCCCATACATAAAATAAGAATTCACCTATCAGAATAATACTCGCTGACTCTCGTACATAAAATACTACCTCCTCCTCCTCCTCCCCCTCCTCCTCCTCCTCATAACACGCCATCGCCATCTTCCCCCGGGGTGGGAACTCTTGGGCTGGCGGGGGAAGAGCGGGCCCGGGTCCAGCATCTGGGCGGTCGGGAGCCTGAGCGAGCTCCGAGCGCCCGGGCGCGCTCTGGCGGGCCGGAGGAGCCTCGGGCACTCCTGGGCGCCCGACGCGCGCCCCCAGACGTCTGCTGCGCACGGTGTGCACGGCAGGCTCGCGCCGTGTCGACCCCGGCGCTGGCTCCCGACACCGCGGGGATCGCTCAAACGGCCCCTTCATTAACGGGCGAAGCACGGTATAAAATAAACTTTTTCGCTGTCGGGGGCGACTGTCCCAGGGCGGCTGGAAAGTTTATACCCTTACGGTGGCACCGTAGGGCTATAAACTTTCCAACCGCCCAAGGACAGGCGCCCCTGACAGCGAAAAAGTTCATTTTATACCGTTCTTCGCTCGCTGATTTCAAAGAGGCCCGATCGCTCAAGGACGGGCCGATTCTGGGCCACGGGCGGCGTTCCACCTCCAACGCCCGCGCGGGGGTCGCCGCCGGTCGACACGACGCGAGCCTGCCGGCGAGTGCGGGGCCCCCAGGTGTCTCGACCCACGCCCCCGAGACTCGTTCTTCCTCCGAGCCGCCTCTTGCCGGCCCCGGGGCCCAGCGAAGGCCCCCAGAGGCCGAAACCGGCCACCTCCGTCGCTGCTCTTGCGTCGGGCCTGTCCCCCTACAGGCGGATCTTGGACAAGATGCACCACAGGTGCCCGAAAATGGTCCAGCAGATCGTCCCCAGCCTAGTTTTTTTTTTTACTATGTTTGCATTTTCCCCCTGTAGAGGGACAGGCCTGACTGAACGCTACCCTTGCTCGCGCCGCGAGCACGTCCGAGGACGGGCGGAGCGCGGCGGCGGGGGGCTGTGGAGGCCGAGGCCGCCAGGCGTGGGGCCCGCGGCCGAGGCGCGTGCCGCGGAGGCTCGCGCGCCGCCGCGCGCAGAGGGGGCGCCTTCGCGCGCTGTCTGCAGAGGCCAGGGCCCAGAGGATCGGGGATCGAGGATCGTGGCTCGAGGATCGAGGTTCGAGGATCGAGGTTCGCGATTCGAGGTTGGAGGATCGAGGATCGGGGAGGGAGGGTCGAGGATCGCGGCTCGATGATCGAGGTTGGATGATCGCGGGATCGAGGTTCGAGGTTCGAGGATCGAGGATCGAAGGCCGCGGATCGCGCTTCGAGGATCAAGGATCGAGGAGAAAGGTCAGAGGTCCGACGAACAGGGATCGAGGATAGCGGATCGAGGTTCGAGGTTCGAGGATCGAGGTTCGAGGATCGAGGGTCGAGAATCGAGAATCGAGGGTCGAGATTGGAGGTTGGAGGGACCTGCTGGTGCTCCTGCCCATCGGTGACACGGGCGCTTGCCAGGAACTCTCTTTGGCTTTCAAGCCCCAGGCTGCAGCTGCTGAGTATAGACTATCCCTCAGATCCGGGCGTTGTCGTTTTTTCGTCGCCGTCAGTCTCTGGAAGACATCTCCCGGCCCAGGGACCGACATAATAGGACGCAGGATGAAAAAACTGTCCTGGGATAGTGGTCGAGAGCCCCAGGGACCGACGTCGCAAAGAAAAACGCACAGTCGGAGGAGAGGGATTCGAAAGTCTGAAACTAAGATCTGAGTGCAAAACCGCACTAAGCAAGGAACTGGGTGCAAAACCGCACCAAGTGTTCACTCGCAACGCGCGGCTGAGTTCACGAAGCACTTCGCATCGTACCGACGCCTCCAGTTTCTGTCGTGCACTATGTTTTCGTCGTCTCTCGTGCACTCAACCAAGCGATGCTCTGCGCAACAGACACGGTATTCAAAAGATCAAGCCTGAAGCCACGCCATTGGCAGGCTGAATATCACTGCTCGGAGGATCACCCATGCATCATGCATCCTGAAAGCGCTGCGATCGGGTCATGCCCCCCTGCGCACTAGTATCAAACAACTTCTGGATCAAGAAATGGTAACATCAAACATGGCTCATGACGAGCTTTCTCTTCTGCGCAGGGAGACTTAATGAAAAAATGGAGGCCGAATTATCGTAGCACGACAAAGTCCTCGACCACGCCACTCGAGGACACAGGCGCCGCCACTAAAACGTACTGTCGGCGTTGAGTTGTATGCGCACTGTGCAGTGCGGGGGGCCTTCGGATCATTAATCCAGAGAAGGCCGCCAAAAAACACATCCTGGCCGCACCTGCGGCATTGCGTGGCAGCGACGCAAGCGGACACGACCTGCCCGCCGATGCCCTCTGGGCCAGGAGCCTGGCACTGCCCGGCTGCTCCTCACGGGGCTGACCCGCTGCAGCCCGCGAGGCTGGGGCGGCCAGCCCCTCAAAGGCTGACCCGCTCGTAGTAGCCCGCCCCCGCCTGCGAGGCTGGGCCGGGGGTGGGCCAAAAGTCCAAGGCGTGGCCCAGCTCGGCTCCTCCGCCGCTCTGTGCGTCAGGGTGCAAGGCGGAGCCCGTGTTGACGCGCGAGGCCTGGGTCCGCTGCTGCAGGCCGAGCACGGCGCCCTCGCGGAGGGCGCGCGGTTGCGGCGCGGCCGGCGGCAGCATGCTCGGGTGGGGCGCGAGGCCCTCCGGGCAGGCGCCTCGCGTGCACGGCCAAGCCTGGGCCTCTGGCGCCGACCAGGCCGGGTCGCCCAGCGCGTTGGCCAGGATCTCCCGCTTGAGAGAGGCTGGCCAGCCCACCGTGCCGAGCGCTGCGGCCGCCGCGCCCCCCTCGTCCCGCGCGCCAGGGCCGTGGCGGAGGGACCCCGCCGCGGCATCGGCATCGAAATGACCGTGAGGCTGCGGCACGGCCGCGGCGTCGTCCGTCAGCCCCGGCGGAGCTGGCACAACGACCTGGTCCGGCAGGCCCTGGTGCGCGGGCACGAGCCCGCGC